>JSYV01000753.1:0-33038 GCA_000787455.1 Evansstolkia leycettana | reverse complement strand
TTTTTTTTTTTTTTTTTTTTTTTTTTTTTTTTTTTTTTTTTTGTTACTACCGAATTTCGTGAACTTCCCAGCCAAACAGGGGCACAAAACCAAAGACAATAAACCTCGCACGGGGTTTCGTTTTTTTTTCGCTTGCGCAGCGACTTAGAAGGAGCAGTAAGCGAGAGTCTTGCTGCTATTTACTCTCTTGAATCATGGCCCGGCCGAGAATCAGTGTTGACCTTGATTGACCATGTTCGTGTAACTGGACTTGTTCGGCGTTGTCCGCGATCCGAAACGTGTGTCACTCGATCATCTATCTGTATCTGGGATTGTAGACAGGTCCTTGAAATTCAAGATCTGGCGTCAGGGTATGGAGAATCACTGTCTGTACTTACTGGCAAAACCTGGGATGTTCATTGCTCAATTCACAGACATGCCTTGCCGTGTCGTAGATGGTGCTGACCGGACCGCATAGGGTTTGAGTCTGAATCCCAAGTGCACACGACACTGACAATGCTCCCTGTAACTTCGTCCAAGAGTCACAAGACGGTAAACAACATATCATCAATAATAATAATTCCGCTCATCCGATAACCCAGTCCCAGACGACGAGCGGGCAGAATTTCTAGTGGAACCTTGTCAGCCCTATGACTGGGCAGGGATCGATGGCCAGTACGGAGTAATTGGCGGGATTGGGCGAGCGGTTTTATTGAGATTAATACTATTGAATAATCAACGCTGTATGGCTAGTTCCCTAGTCCCCATGCTTCGGCGTTGCCGTAAGGATGAACGGTTGACGCAGTTAGTCCTTTGATGGTGGTCAGAACTAGGGGAATGCTGGTAAATTGAACAGAAGAGAGCGTTTCGTCATGTTCCTAAAGAACACAGTAGAAAAACAAATATGTGGTCAGAATAAGAGGGAAAGATATCCGAAGGGTTTCTTTTAGAAAGACCCAGGAGACTGGGCACAGTATCTCTTGGTTGAAACTTGAAACTCGGAACGAGACCAGTTCATAGACCTGATTCTCATGAGACAGTACCGGGAATCTGGTGTCTGTAGTTCATTCATCACCTCCAGTACTGGGTCCATGGCTCCACGCAGACATAACGGTGGCTCTCAGCCCTACGACGACCAAGGGACGTACGGCACTCGCGGGAAAATCCCGCCAGGCACCCTCTCAACCCCAGACCCCGTCGATACACCGTTCTGGCGTTGCAGAAGGGGGAAACAACGATGTCTCGGAACACCCTAGAAAACAGAGCCTATCATCATCTTACTGGACACTCATATAGGAGGAGCCTACGGCAGTCCGTACGCGAGGCTCGCTTTTCAACACAGTCGTTCCGTTAATTGAACAGAAGAAGACGTTGCAGGGAATGTCGAGCTTTGTTTCCTGACTTCCCTCCAGTGAAGGCTTGGAGTAAGCCCGCCATTGCGGTGCATCTCCGTAGGAAAAGGAGACCAATGAGCGCTCGTTCATCCCTGGGGGACTCATTTGAGATGGACTTCAGGCCGGCAGCGACATGAGCCAACCATGCTGGATATCAGGGTTCTGGCTTTCCGCTGTGGCTTGCAACGGTCAATAGCAGCAGTGGCCATTCAGAGGCATTGGACGTGAGATACCTGATATGCAAGGTATAGGGGTAGCGAATTTTCGTGATATTGCATCTCTGGAATGGAGTCCATCATACGTGGCACGACAAGCGTCGACGAGCAGGATCGTGTCTATGTGATGGACTTGGAATGGAGCCTTCTTCACGCTTGGATGCATTTGCGAAGCCGGTGAGTTGTACGATTAGCTTGAATAGATGGACTACATACGATGTAGTCTTCGTACGAGGACCCTTTTGCTGGACTGGAGCAAGGGCTACGTTATGAATGGCAGTACTGGCAAGGTGGTGTTGAACTACCGATTTCAAAAGCACAAGCCAAAATACGAACATGTATTCATATAATTGAGTAATTTACGCCAAATTCTTTTAGTTTGGTTCTCCTGTCTGCACGTCTCTGTGTGGAGGGTTGTAGTTCGCATATCAAGCTTCCAGCAACAGCAGTTGAATGCCATGTCTGTCAGGTCTGCCACACTCAAGAGCTGCTGGAGGGCTACCATCAAATCTGGCTGGTAGTAACATCACCACAATCCTACTGTTTGCCGTTGATAGACGATGGCAGGCGAGCAGCGCACCTCCTGCATAGGCTGTTGTCAAATACACATTAGTACCTGGGTAGACGAGGCATTTGGGTATCCAGATAGGTTAGGGAGAGCTTTATATCACAGATCCGAGGAAGAATCAATCAACGTCTCTGCTCTGGAAAGCAATTATGCCATTTAGATGCTCCTGCGGTGTTGTGATTACCGAATATTGCCTGAGGCTCCTTAGCAGTAGCGATTTGATGATGAACTCTCGCAATGTCCGGTCTGGAAAGTCGACCTGCCTCAACTGATGTTGAAGAGCAGTTCTTCCGCATTCGTCAGCTGAGGAATGATTTAAAGCAGCCTCAAATACAACCCAAAGCATGAGTTTTGAAGTCACCTACCATAGCTGTTCCTGGGGAGCAGCGTATCTACGACAGCCGTCCAGACCGTAAAGATCGGCGCCATGTCCCCTAAGAAAATTGTATGTCATTGCGCCATTGGCTTCAGGCTAGTAGGCTCCTTGGACCAGAGACGACATCTAACAGAGGTTTTGAGATCTCAACTTCCCCCTTATAGACGATTGCAATAAGGACATGATAAGATACAGACCAGCGTCCAGCTTTGTTATGTAGGTGACAATATCACTGCACTCCGATGAGATAGCATTCGCCAGAAGACCATACAAGATCCGGTGTTGGATTCTTTGACTGTACATCCAGCAGTCAGTTTGATACTAAGGGTAACTGGATACTTCAACAAACCTGCGAAGATGTCTCGGAGAGCTAAGCCATAGACGATGGCAACCCGTTTTATACCCTTTCGAAGATCCCCGCGGACTGCTTCGTGCCCCACTGTTCCAGGCTGCAATGTTATTTCCCTACTAGTATTCTGCTTTTCACAGCACAAGATGCGGTTGTCGATTTGAATAGGACACCACATGGCTTTGCTATATCTCGATTGGCATTGCTGCAAAATATGCACTGAATGGCCCCCATTTTTTTTCTGGCCGTGTAGTCAAGGATGGATGAATATTTGTTGTCGATGGATGTCGGTCCGGGGAAGAAGAGCAACCGCGGCTGTTTCGACGAACCACCGCATTTCCCCGCAAGAAGGACGAACGAAGGGCGTCATTTTCTATCTTGGAGATGCATGAATCTCTCCTTTCGTCCGAATACGAGATGTCGTGACCCAAACCAAGAAACAAGAAGTATATATAACGAGAACGAACCACATCTAGTTCACCGCATTGCTCTGATATCATCAACGCTCTCGCAACTAACTAGCACCTAATACATAACTAGCCGTTCTAGACAAGATCCCTCAGACAGCATCCTCCATTAACACAAACAATCCCAAACCTCCAACATGAGCTCTAGTTCTACATCTGATCCCGAGCCTGATGCCGTCCGCATCAACAAAACACCCGAAGGAATTACCATCGTCACGCTCAACCGCCCTCATCGCCGCAATGCCATCGACGGCCCCACGGGCCAAAAGCTCTACGATGCACTCCTTGACTTCGAAAACGACATCACCCAGAAAGTAGGCATTATCTACGGCGCCGGGGGGTCCTTTTGCGCTGGCTTCGATCTGCACGAGCTCGCCAAATTCACGGGGCAACAACAACAACCGGAAGAATATAATGGTCCTCGAGTCGACAGCACCCTTCACAAGGTGCAAGGGCAGAATATCGGTCCTATCGGCCCATCTCGACTGCAGCTTTCGAAGCCGCTTATCAGCGCGGTTGCGGGGTACGCGGTTGCGGGAGGGCTGGAACTGAGTCTCATTGCGGATTTGCGGGTCGCGGAGGAGGATGCGGTGTTTGGAGTGTTTTGCAGACGGTTCGGGGTGCCGTTGATTGATGGTGGGACTATCCGATTGCAAGCGATTATCGGGCTGGGTAGAGCGTTAGATATGATTTTGACTGGGAGAGGGGTGAAAGCCGATGAAGCTCTGATGATGGGTCTTGCGAATCGAGTCGTCCCCAAGGGGAAGGCGTTGGATGAAGCGATCAAGATTGCGCGGCAGTTGTGCTCGTTTCCGCAGGTGTGCATGAATACGGACCGGAAGTCGTGCTATTACGCCGCGTATAGAGCCACGTCCTTTGAGGACGCCCTGGCGAATGAATTCGATAATGGGGTTAAGGTCATTAACAAAGAGAGTGTCAGGGGGGCGAGTCGGTTTGCGGCAGGAGCTGGCAGACATGGCACGTTCGAGATCAAAGAGAACCTATAAAATGAGGTATTCCTGTGTAATTGAAAGAGAAAGCAGGTTGCATTTGGCATCTTGTATACTTGTTCTATATTGGGAGACTGACATCATGTGTGATCATCTTCGTTCATAATTCTGACCATCCTGATGGATCAATCTGAATGCACTATCACTTACTGATGCTATGTGTTTATCGTTGAAATATGAAAGTGAAGTTACTACCAGTGCATCTTCCTGTTTATGCTTATCCATAACATATCATCTACAGAGCATTCCCTAAGTTAAAGACTGCGCCACAAGCAGGTTCTATGCTAGGTGCAATGACAGGTTACCATTGGTTTATAACGAGGCGCTGGAAATAGGCCACATCTGATCTAACAATGGCCACTGCAACTCTCCAATTTTATCTTTGTTGCCTATCTAACACTCCCCAACCATATCCTAACCTGTACATATAACCCCCAAATCTAGTATCACTATACATACCCCATCTCTACACAAATTATCCAAGGAAAATAAAGACTTGAAATGACTATAAAACCCCACGATGAAAAATTCCCCAAATGCAATCCGGCCATGAAGAATACATCGCGCGCTGTCTCCACAACCAACCATCTACCCTAACCATCATCCTCGAGACCCTCGTGCTCATCGTCCTGTTCCTCTCCCACCATTTCCGCCCTGTGTTCTACTTTCTCTTCATGACCAAGCAGTCTAGGCGCGCCACCACCTCACCATCCTCTTCCCTCCCCTCTGTCATCATCAACGATGCCCCATCTCAGTTTCCTTCTGGACGCTCTACCTGGGCATCATCGTGATCAACCTCGGCCAGAGCAGCACGTTGGAATGCATGGGTCTCAGCTTCGGATTTAGTTCGACATGGCCGCCGATGCTGTCCGGCTGGCAGGCATGGGGGGCGTCGATTGCAGTTCTGCAGGTTGGCGTTCTGTGGGTTTATGAGGTGGTGTGGTTGTAGGTCCCTTCTGAATCTATATCCACTAACTACTGCAAAGCATTGCATGTACCTGACTACTAATCTGTTCCACCCCAGTTTCCTACTCCTCTGCTTCCCATCTCAGCCGTCCCAAACACGCAGATGGTGCAGTAGTCAGACCCTGCTGCAGATTCTATCAGCGCTCCTGTGTGCGTCGCTCTTCATGCTTGCCATCCTTTTCGCGCTCTTGCTGCAAGTCGCTGCAAATAAGTGGTATGGGCTCGACCAGTTGACCTGTTTTATGCTCGAGGCTTTCTTCAAGCTTGTCTGCACTGGTATCGCTCTGGGGCGTCTTTTGACTGCCGCGTCCTCACAGTCTTTATCTGTTGATAGCAGCACAAGGAATCATCCAGAGATGGAAGAGGCGCGGTCGCGCTGGCTTGGAATGAAGATGGGACTGGGAGAGGCGGTCGCGCTCCTGATGCTAGCTGCAGAGCTGGGGGTGAGGTGTCTCAAGACCCCGGCGGCGATGCTGGGAACGGAGCCATCTGCGCAATTGTCGTGGTGTAGGGTTCTGAGTACGTTGTTTTTGGTATTGCCGGTGGTTTTGATGGCTTGTGAGAAGGTGGTGAGGGCTGTAGGGGCGTGGACTGTGCGATGCGAGAGTGATAGGTTGGAAGTGGAAGGGGAAGCAGAAGCAGGAGAAGAGGGCAATATTTGATGAGTGGACTCGTCTACTTCGTGCTTGACGTTTTGAGGCTCCAGTCGACAGTTTCATGGCATGGACTTATTCCTGGGTTGCAGTCCCTATTGTCCATCACGCTGAGAGTAATTTATCTGCGTAAATAGTAGTTATAAAGAATGTATGCATAAGCACCAGGGGTTTCGGAAAACAGTATACCTGGAGATTGCGCTTGGAGACAAGAGATATTGGTTCTCAATTCACTAGCTGATTTGCCAGTCTCGTGAAGTACCGCCATGATAACTGTAAAATGATGCAAAAACACCCCAGCAAAGAAGGCCATGGATCCTAATACACAGTATGAGATCCCAATGGTGATGTCGTGCTCATTGTGCCGCCACCAAATCCATGCAGATGAAAAGTCGAAGGGAAGGAATGGAGGAGGAGCTCCCATGCCAGGTGTGTCGATGGAATTACATGAATTTTCATTTCAGATTCAAATTCTTTCCGCGTTTGTTGTCTTCGCCAGGTCCTCTGATGTATCTCGACCCTCTAATTCCAACCAGTCTATTTCTGCGGAGTTGATCAAAGACAGCTGCCTAATATAAGAAGATCAATGTGAAGGCGGCTCTTGAGAAGAAAGAGCCATCGAAGGAAAATAGTTACAGCTTGCTCTTGGGCTCGACCAGCCTCTCCATTTCGGCAAATTGATAATAGAAGTTCAAGCTTTGGGGATTCAACAGGGTTCCAGATGGCTTGATCTTCTTGCCTGAAACAATCTGTTTCACCGGCAATTCAACCTTCTTCAAATTGACCGTTGTCTATTTCGGAGTTAGTGCATACGTTTCCGATCACTCTACCGTTCGAGTCACTTACCGGAATCTCGGGAGTCTCAAAGACGTATTTCGGAACGTGTCTCGCACTGAGAGCCTTTCTGATCGCGTCCTTGACTCTCGTCACCAACTGCGGGGTAAATGGGAACCCAGGCCGCATCAACAAGAACAAGATAACCGACTCGTCAGTATCTGTCGGACGTCGTTGGCCCACGCAGATCGAGTCTTGAATTTCCCTTGAGAACTGTGTTTCGATGACGTTGTAGATCTCTGCGGAGCCGAAGCGGACGCCAGACGGGTTAAGTACCCCGTCCGAACGGCCGTGGAAGAGGATTTGCCTGGTGACGGGGTGGATGCTGATGAAGTCGCCATGAGTCCAGACGTCTGTGGGATCAATCAATCAGCGACCACAACGCAAAAATGCTTTTTTTCGTGTGGGAGAGGAAGTTTACTGTCGAAGCGTGCAAAATATGCGTCGAAATATTTCTTTCCCCCCTCGTCTCCCCAGAAACACACCGGCATTGTTGGGAAAGCTGCAGTCGCTACCAACTCTCCGGCAACTCCGTCTGGGACCGCGTGACCCTTGACGCCTGTGACGCCCTCGTCGGCTTGATCGAATACTGCAATCGGGATGCCGAGACTGGGCCCTTGACACCCACCAACGTATAATGGGCTGAGAGGATTCTCCATGCCGAAGCAAGCAGCAAGATCGGTACCTCCCGAGATATTCGCGAGCTGAGCACGAGCCGGGAATCCTTCGTCGTAGAACCATTCAAACAGCGATTCCGAAAGAACCATGCCCGTGCTCGTGACGATCTGCAAGTTACTGAGATCAGCCACTTCCCTGGGTCTTACTTTGTTCTTTCGCAACTCGTGCAAATAGCGTGGGGATGTGCCGAAGTGGGTTACTCTGGGAGAAAGCCAGAAGTCAGCTTCCTGCGATCTATCCAGAAAAAAGAGGTTGGCTTACTTTTGTTCGCCCAATATTCTGGTCAAAATCGTGACATCCGGCAGGAAGGGGCTTCCATCATATAAAACTGACCGTGCCCCAAAGAGCAAGGCAGAAACTGAAGACAGATACATGATCCATCCCGTTGTGGTGTATTGCATAACTACAGAGTTCGGGCCATGGTCGCGATTCAACCGGCCCTCTTTGTTGTTATTCAACAGCACTCCTCCGACGCAGTGAACAATGCATTTCGGCTGACCGGTTGTGCCCGAGGAGTAGACGATCAGGAAAGGGTCACGAAAGCCAACCCGGACAAATTCGAGCCGGTCAGACTGCGCTTTCGCAAGGAATTCTGCCAGAGGCTGCGTTCTGGGGACCCCAGTCACAGCCGCTGGCTTGTCTGCAAATCGCGGGATTGAAACAACACCCTGGAACTCCTTGGTATCCTTTAGACCATTGACCACGTCACTGATCTTGGGGCGAAGGTCCAGCGTCTTGCCATTGTAGACCGTCGTATCGTCGAAAAAGACCCATCTCGGTTTGATCTGCAGTAAACGATCCAGGATCCCCTTCACACCGGTATCCGTGGATGTGGACGAGAAGAGTCCGCCCAGCGCGGTTGTCGCCAAGAACACAACCAAAGTGGTGATGCTATTGCCCGCGACAATTGCGACTCGATTGCCTCGTGTCACGCCAGCGGCCTTCATGGCCTGCACCATCGTACCTGTTCTCCGTCTGAGCTCGCCCCATGTGACGTTGACTATGGGCTCTGCGGCTCCCTCGCGGATCTCCGTCAATGCAATCTTGTCGTCTTCCTTGCCCGCGGTAGATCTATTGCCATTTGTCCCGTACGGCTGTGCGGCAGTGTAGAGTATATTCTCGGCGAAGTTGAGGCGCACGCCTTCGAACCAGGTAGGGTTGCTGTCGATGCGGGCGGATTCGTCGACCACGGAAGTGTAGCTGCCTTCCCAAATGATGGGGAAGTAATTGAAGGAGAAGTCCCAGAAGGCTGCACGGTTCTGGATTGACCATTGGTAAAGGGAATCATAATCCTAGGGATACTCGGTTCTCAGCTAGAAGCCTAACAGAGAAAAACAAAGGCAATTGAAGCAGCAATTGAAAGTCTGCGGTGATGATTGAGACATACTGGGAATTTTTGATTTGCCCTCTTCTCCAAGCTCTCTTTGAATCGCCACATTTGCGTCGAGCTGGGATTTGGATGCTCCCAGAGCTTCCTCGGTATACTTGCTTCGGTCGCCATGCTGTATTTCCGGATCTCCCGTGGGTGGACGAAACGCTGCGCAATCGCAAGGGGGGGAGGTCAAAACGGAATTGATCACTTGACACAACGTAAGGAAGCCCAGAAGAGACTGAATATTCCGGCCAAGGTACGAGTTGCACAGAAGATATGTGTCTGTTGATCGAAACTCATCGCCTCGGTCCTTCGGCTGTGAAATGCGGGGGTGGAGATAAGAGATGCGCATTGGAAATACCAAACAGGACCTTATGACAGCTCCACTTCTGCCAGCCCAGTAACCCGCAGTCAAACTGTCCCTGGGTCCACCTTACGACTGGAGTAAGCATGAAGCAAAAAGTGAACCTGTCCCAGTGTCCTGTTTGAAGGTAACCTGGCTTCTATACATTTGCTTACAATAATAAAAAACACATACAATCGATTTGATTCTAGTCAAACTAGCTCTCTGTATTATCATTTCTCACTCTCATGGCAGATAATGCAATTCTGGAAGAATCGCGCCAATTGAACGCCTGGGTCTGACTGAACTATCACCACCTCAAGAGTAATCGCCATTCAAACCAACACGTCAGTTTACTATGTAAGTTCCCATGTCTCGACGAGCGCGTTCTCCAATTGCGGCCGAACCTGGTCTTTCGATAGGAACGGGGCCATTGTTCCAGGGGTTGAGCTCGACTTCTCGTTATCGCCCTCTGGCTAGAGGCGAGGCTCACAGCCTTGCACTGGACTTTCCGACAGATTGTTTGCCACTTTGCATCAATGTCCCTGGGGCCTGGACAACATTATCCGCCTCTCTCCTTCTCTTAGATTGAGTGCAGTGCTTTTCGTCCACGTCCACTGACGTAACAACATGCAAGATCTGGAGCATCCTGCATAATCTGTTGACACGACAGAGAGAGTGTGTGTCAAGATCCTGACTAACGTGGAGAGTGATCGATTCAACCAGTCAACCTGATGTCTCGAGTGCATCCTCGCGCGACTTGCCTTGTCAACGTGGTCAAGTTCCGCCGAATCGTGGACAATTAAGTACAGTACAAGAAAAAAGAAGGCCAGAAGGGGAAGCAATTGGGACGATCATACATCACTTCTTTCCCTCCAAGACTATATATGGGGTATCCTAACATCCATCTATTTTTGTCGCTGGAGCAGCATTCCAGCCCTATTCCGAGTTCCATCCTTTACACCTGTATTTGCTTGCATTTATTTCATCCAATGGTCTGTTTTGGACAGATCTTGTTGTTACAGGTCGCTATGGTAAGCCAGTATCGGCAGAGGAAGAACAACCTTGTCAAAGGGTCTAAGCCGAATAGTACAGACTTCGATCCAATGATTACTGGCTGGTTCCTGTCTCTGACACAATAAGTTCGGGAGGCAAATAAATTAACGAACCAGTGCTATACAGTCCAATCCGGTTCGGCACGATTCGCTCTGCCCCAGGGCTTGGAGACCCTGTCGCTCTTGACCCCAGCAGTGACAATGTCGTGCATTGGCTGAACCCTTCGGCTATTTTAACCAAGATCTACGGGGTAGATTCTTCATCGGCAGCGCTGGCGCTCCCTTCAAGGAGGGATGTTGATAGGCTAAAAACACAGCTGAGCTCGCCATGACAGCAACCTTGCGGCGTGGAGACTAGAATGAGGGTTAACTTCCCTCCACTCAATCCATGCTCTGCTCTAGTTAGACTAAATCCTGTTGCAAGCCTTCCATATAGCTTAAGCGGACCGTAAACTCGAATAGAATAGAATCATAACTCGACGACGACGAAATCTCCTTCCAAACGGTCAACACTTGTTCGGCCGATATTGAGCGGTGAAAGGATGGCAGTCCAATCTGCAATATTACATTTACTGAAGCTTGTAGCGGCTGGAAGCTCTTACCAGCTGCATTTCTTCGAGTTTCCAGGCTGGAGCAACGCGCAAACCACGGTCATTGTACCACGTCGAGGAAAAAAGAAAACAACATGCCAAACTCACCAGAGATAAGCTGGCTTCCTTGTGTAGTTGGCAGTACTCCGAGAAGTGCACCGTATGTGCAGGGATATCGAGATCTCCATTCTAAAGACGCAGTGGCAATCAGTTCCCGCATCGACCATGATCTTGTTATCCGAAATTGTCCTGAGCGTCTTGCAGATGAAAATGACATTCCGATCTGTTTCACAAAGCATCCCGTTTTATAATCCTCTGCAGGGAAATCACGGCAATGTAGTGCTCGCTTAACCTCGTGGCTTGTCCTCTCGTTTCGAATATAACGTCCGATCAGGTAACTCAGCTGAAGAACGTGTCACTGCTGACGTATCATGCGGAAGCTGTCTTAAACTGAACTGAGAGTCCCTTGCTTCGAGGCTATTTCCCAATGTCCACGAGGGTATGCATTGACTTTCGTGTCACTCGATCAAAGCGACGATACTGGTTATTGATCGAGATCATCTCTCTCAATTCATGGCCATCGGGTACAGTTGATATTGGACATGTCAATTCGAGAAACTGGCAGGTCCTGCTAGTTCGTGTCTGGATGCATTGTCTCAAGGGTCAAGCGAGATTCAGTCCCAGTAACTGCGTTACATTGTTGAAGACACTTTCTGCATCAGTTTGTTTGCTCAAAGAAACATCCAATTATTGTACATCTCGCGACCGGGATTTGTACCAACAATTAAAAGAATAAAGACAAAGATACGTCGATGGCTTTAACATGCTCAAGCTCTCGATTGATTCGAGTATACGGCAACTGATGGATTGGCTGTGAGTTGGTCAGTTGCATGGTACATCATCCTCCTTCTCCTCTGAACCCACTGATCATGGGTGTAGCTGATGCTGATGGCTTCTAACACCCCGGGAACCGCTACGTCTCGAGTATTATGCTTGCAACTGGATCCACTGACATCTTTATGGAAGCGTCATCGCTGCAGGTTCTGGACTTTGTCAATGCAAAGCCAGGGGCATCATCCTGCTGTACATCCCCCAACGATCTGGATCACAGATCCGTTCTGGAGAGGATCATTGTGTCCAGCCCAACATTGACATTGGATACGAGTAAAGCTGGGTTCAGACCTCTCGCGGTTCGTCATGTCTTTGGAAGAAAAAAGAAGACAGGAAGTTCGCTCGAATATGGCCGCGTCCTGATGGGTTCCCTTGGAATACGTCCGCATGGATTGGTTGACTTGACGATACACGACAGGGAAACGTTGTTTATCCTGCTTCCCCATGACTCAAATATAGCAAGTTGTAGCGATGAAGATGTCGAGATGGCCCTCTCCAGAAAGACATAAATAGGGCCTCGAACCCGCTCGAAATCTCAACTTCTTCTCATCATCAGAAAGAAACTCAGCAACAGCCTTTAGAACTTCCAACTTTTTACAGATCTTTCAGCGTTTTACTCCAAACCTCCAACGAATCTTCACCAAAATGCGTTTCATGAGCTTCCTCGCTGTCGTTGCTGCCGGCACTGCCATGGCTGCCCCCAACGGATCCCCATCCAACGTTTGCAGCACCAGTGGCACCCAGCAGTGCTGCAACTCTGTCCAGAAGAATGACAACAATATCCTGTCCGAGCTTCTGGGCCTCCTCGGTCTCCAAGTCCCTATCGGCACTCTGGTTGGTCTTGGCTGTAAGTATTTCATCCAAGCTCGTCTGTTCATCGGGATCTGGTTCTCTAGTCCAACTCCCAAGTGAATCACAGACAAAAAGCAATGTTCTTTCACAGCTTCTACCTTTAAGACACATTCCCAGATAGTACAGATGCTGACTCGGTGCCAGGCACGCCTCTCCTCGACTCCTGCGGCGGCCAGGCTGCCTGCTGCACCGGCAACACCTACGTGAGTTTCTGCAACATTGAAGCGTTGGTTTAACTGGTTTTGTCGAGCGGTTGCTGATTGATTATGCTCTTCTAGTCCGGTCTCATTGACATCACTCTTTCCTGCAGCCCTATCTCCTTGTAAAGGGATTCCATGCGGTATTTGCATGAAAGTATAGGGAAGAACCGTAATCTTTACTTGGTCCAATAAGCAGAGTTCCCTTGGCTTCTTGGTGGGTTGTACAACGGGGAAAACCCTATGAAAGATACGGTCCAGTCCTGGCGCAAAGTATGACGTGTTGATATGTTATGCGGAGATGATGATATGTTCATAATTGATGGATGGCTTTGTTAGCTCTGTTCAGAGGGGAGCCAATATGGTATCGTTCTTGTGCTGCTATTCGATTTATCCACACAGACAACGCTTAGTTCGGCCTCTGAATATGAGTTTGAGTTGACTGCTTTAGACACGAGAGTCGGTCCTCTGTAGGGTTCATATCTTCCTGTAGAAGGTACTAGTATTTAGTCGTGGAGTTGATTCCGTTGACTGGAAAGGAAGTTCGTCTCAGTTCCGTTGATTTGAGGTAGTTCCCATCCATGGAAGCGGAGCGCGTGGAGTTTGTTGCGTACAGATATCAATCTCTGACCGAAAATACGACTTTGACGTTCAAATTGTGTTGATTGATTTGATATTTAAGCTTTTGCTCTGTGCCATGGATTCGAGGCTCCGTTTTGAACGTCATGGTGAACCCTCGCCAAGGAGATATACTATAACTGAATCTAATCTATGGGAGCCCCAGAGCTTTCTTTGAATGAATGCAATTGCTGTAAAATTCTCTTTCTGTTAAATGAGAACCACCAGGTCTAGTCAAAATGACCATTCTTGTAGATGGAGATGAAACACTTCATCTGGAAATAGGGCTACGAGAAACAAGCGTTTCCTAGCAATCTGTAGATAGTCAAGTAGATGCCCTAATTGTAATCCAATTATTCGGCAAATGGTGCTAGAATTGCAAAAATCAAGGGTAAGACCTTCAACGTGAACGAGTCGGCCTCGACTGAGATGGTTCTACGGGAATAATCTCTAATTAAACCTCGTCCATATCTGATTGCGGTATTCCGAGTTGACAAAAGATATCTGTAGTTGTCAGTATAACTATATACCCTTGCGTATGTAATCGGAATCGAACGATCAAGTTATAAATCCGTGTCTAGCCTCTAAATCCGTTGGAAAGGCTATTCTATCCGACTACAGAACGCTGCCATACCATTCATATGCATGTTTCTACTGACTAAGGTCTTTATTCTAGCTGACAGGAACAGGATTACTGCCTTTAGGCCTCCCAAACAAGGATTCGGTGCAGGCTTTCAATGGGGTTAGGGGAAACTATACAAGACGCTGACCTTACGTGAGCCAACCTACCTATTCTCACAAGACCCTGGCATTATACGGAGTACATCTTTGCGATTCTTTGTCGCCATGTTGTCAGTCTGGGGAGAATGTAAGCTGACATGCTGCATTGACTGCTAAGAAGCCATGACCTTTCCGGCTTTGATGAAGCCGAAGCTGTATGTGTTTCTCGGCGCTACCGAATTTTGTTTTCCAAACGTGCCTCCTAAGAGAAAACGCAGTCATCATGGGCCTTAAAGGCCCTGATGGTCACTCGAAAAAAGGCAGTTTATCGAAAGTAGTGTGCACTCTTTCGAAGATTCGGAGCCCGCTTGTGGCTGGTCCATTCAGAAACGTACTTATTGCATAAACTGCCCTTGTAATTAGATCCTCTATAGGTTCGTGTCCAAATTCTTAGCGAAACAATCGCGCAGAACTCGTCTCTTCGTCTGCTTGGTCTATATAATGGCCGATAAGGAAGGACAAGAGCTCGACAAGGACAAAACCCCCAAATCGTCAGACACGGAGGTGGCCTCACAGTCACTGTCAACCCAGGATGCGGAGAACGCAAGGAATATCACAGTCGAAGACTTTCGACGAATATTCGGTATGACAACGGTAACCACTACTACGTTCACAATCCGAACACGCGGCCCGAGTCCAAGAGAATCCCACCGGAAAGCATCCCTCGAATGCGCATCTGTCTTCCAAGATGGATGCAACTTGACGTCCTCTTCAACTCCAAGTACGAGACGTCGGTATACTATACTCTCATTGAGGAGGAGAGGACCACATGGACAGAGTACCGCCTGTGCGATATCCTCGTATATTTCTGCCTCATCGGCCAGCTTGTCGTCGCTTCGGTCCTCGTCATCCTGGGTGCGTTGGCCGGCGACCATTATATTGCCGTCTCAGTGTTGGGCGCAGTCACTGGGACCGTCACAGGCGTCCTCTCTCTTATGAAGAGCCAGGGCTTGCCGACGAGGCTGTTTGCCTACGCGGAGGAGTTGCGCAAAGTGCGCGATGAAATCGATTCAATGGAGCACGGGCTGGACAGAGAAGCGACTACTGTGACGTACGCGGAGGTACGGGCGCTGTGGAAGAGGTATGAGGCTGCGAGGAATAGCAAGGGCGTCAATCATCCTGAGATGTGGGCGGGCACGGATCCGAAAAACAATATGAAGATGATTGGCGACGATGGAGGCCTCTTTGCCAGCATTTCCCAATCTCACAAATAATGCCTTGCAAAATCGGAACGCCGCAACTTGGAAGGTTCGGTGGTAGCCATGCTGAATGGACTCAAATCTAGCGATGCGACTAGGGTCGACAAGCTGGGATGGATTTGAAGTCAACAGAGCCGAGTTGGAACGTCAGACAAGGCCAGGGACTTGTAGCCCGTGATTTGCGTCTATTGACATATGAGCAGGAAAACCATCTATCCATGTACTATTCAGATCATCTTGAGTATTGAGAAGTCTGATTTCCTCCCTTACTCACTCTTGGACAATGGGACTGGTTTCCATTTTACCCCAAAAGTAGTCAATCCACGAAAGCAAGACATAACAGAAATGGAATTTATAGTATTCCAATTCACTAAAGTCACAATGGAAGAAGTTGTCAACGAAGCTTTCTAAAGGTGTTGCCATCCTGGAGACTGTGTTTCTTATCGCTGCTCTTATCGAGAGTGGAATCCGCAACACGGACGGAGCCCGCCGAACAACACGCCAGAATAACCTCAATCACGATCTTCTTCTCCTAGTTGACACTTCTCCTTTATACTGTGCAATTTCTTCTTCTTCTCTGCCAGGACGCCAATCGTCTACTCCCTGCAAACCCGCCATTGACATCAGCTCTCAGTCAAATCACGTCAAACCTCCCGTCATGCCCGCTCCAACACTACTCGCCTCCATCCCAACTCTCCAAATCACCCCCAAACCACTCACACCAGAATCCTTCTCTCCCTTCGGCACAGTCATCTCCTCGCCTCTGCCCCGGGACCTCTCCATCGCGCCTCCTCTCTCGTCTTTACCACCACACAACCCCGCCCCCGTACTCGCCAACCAGTCCTCCGCACTGAAATACAGTCCCATCTCCCCGCTCCTGGACCACTACCCCGGCTCATGTCCAAGCGGCCGACCCTCCTCCGCGCGAATGAGCATGTTCTCATGCTTCCCTCGCAAACTGCGCACAGTACCTTCTCGCAGCTTGTCCGGGTTTCCATCTGCGGCGGAAAAGGAACTTTTCGACGTGCGGATCCTGGAGCGCCATCCGTTTACCACGCAGACGTTTATCCCCATTGACTTGTCGAGTGAGGGGGCAGACGAACCTGTGTTCTTGGTGATTGTTGCGCCGACGAGGAAAGGTGAGGTCGAGACGGCGAGGAATTCACGGGGGGAGACGGTTACGGTTCGCGATCCGCCGGATCTGGGGAATATCAAGGCTTACATTGCGAGGGGTGGGCAGGCGGTCACGTATGGTGCGGGGACGTGGCATGCGCCGATGGTGGTGTTGGGGAAGAGACGGGTAGATTTTGTGGTTGTGCAGTTTGTGAATGGGGTGGATGAGGAGGATTGTCAGGAGGTGACCTTTGAGGAGGGGATAGTGGTGGATTTGGGGACGAAGGGACAGTATGGACGGGATATGGAGAGAGGACCTCGGCTTTGGTCTAAGCTATGATCTGTCTGGTCTTGAACTAGGCTATTTCGAAATGCTACAGCAGGGTTATGATTGTACGATTATATATGTCCTAGAACAGAGGATAGAAGCAAAATACAGAGAAACTTGGACACAGTCACTCCAAGAAATACTCAAACTCATGCGATCAGTGTATCATTATCTACAACATGCATAGCGGTCCAGCCGACGATCGATTTGCAGTCAGGCTGCTCCAGACGCAGCTCTCCTCCCTTGGTTGGGTGCTTGCGACCAGGACCCGTGGTCACCTTTCAACTTCTGCTGTACTTCCTTGGCCACTTCGAGGGCCTCGACAGGTAACCCTGCGAGCCGCGCTACTTTCAGAGCGTGAGACTCTCGATTGACGCCCTCTCGCAAGCGGTGGATGAACGAGAACGATCCCGAGGCAGTCTCTTTGACGTCCGTGCAATACCTCCCGAGACTGTCAAAGTCCCTCGTCATATCTGCAAGCGCATGGAAATGAGTGGCGAATAGTGTCCGACATCGATTATGCTCATGCAGATGGTGCAAACACGCAAAACTGACTGCGGTGCCGTCTTCCGGAGTCGTTCCTCGACCCACTTCATCCATGATCACAAAGGATCGCGGCGTGGCTTGCTTGAGAATGGCAGCAGTCTCCAGCATCTCGACCATGAATGTAGATTGATCGCGGAACAAATCGTCGGCGGCTCCAATGCGGCTGAAGATTTGATCGACTATCCCGATCTCAGCGTATGCCGCAGGCACGAAGGAGCCGACCTGCGCGAGGATGGTTATCAGCGCGTTTTGGCGCAGGAACGTGCTTTTTCCAGCCATGTTCGGGCCCGTGATCAGCCAGATTCGTTCGGAATCACCGAGGAAGCAATCGTTGCTTACAAAAGCACGTCCTTGTTCTTCAAGGCCCAGCTTGACGGTTGGATGTCTGCCGCCGATGATCTTGTGGCTTGTTCCCATATTCAGCACGGGGCGAACCATCTGCTGCTCCTCGGCCAGGATAGCGAAAGAGCATGCGACGTCGAGTTCGTCCATGACAGCCGCATTGCGACGAATTTTCACCAGATTGAGAATCACCTCGGTACGTAGATCCTCAAAGATCTTTTGCTCCTCTTGTCGAATATCGAGTTTGGCCGAGTCCATGTTACGACCAAGCTCCGACCACTCGGGCAAGTAAAATGAGCGGGTAGACTTGGTCGAGGATACACTTCGCGCGACGCCTAGCCTCTCAAGCGATTCTTGAGTGATCTTGGCTCCTTTGACATGACAGATGTGACCCAGGCCCGGAGTCCACTTGAGAGACAAAGCGGATGAACCGACTGAGTCGCGAAGACGCTGTGTGAGAGCAGACTTCTCATTGAACAAATCGTCCAACTTCTCATGCAGCTGACGTAGCCGTGGGCTGGCATCGCGTCGCATAATCCAAGTGTCGATTGCCCCGGTGTTCGAATCGGCGGATGACCTTGGCCGGTCCGCATGTTTCGACCTCACTTTCTTCGGTAAACTCTCTATGTCTTCTGGCAGACCCTCGCTCAGTACTACTTCCTGTGCTAGAGTTGCCGCCTCGGCAGCAGCGGTATCCTCGATGCGTTGCTTCTGCAGCAAACCTTCTTCATCGATAGCCGCAAGGATCTTCTCTGCTAATTTCGTAGGACCGTCCAGGTTGATTCGACTCACCATAGCGAGAAGCCTGCGCTGGGCACCAGGGCAATTCGGGATAGATTGGCCTCCAACGGTCGCGTATTTGCTCTCCAATAATACTCTTCTGATCTCTTTGGAGGCCACTATGGCCCGAGAAAGGCAGATCAAATCATCGGGATCTCCCTTACCAAGAGTGAACTTTTGAACCAACCGCTGCGCGTCATAACTCTGTTTCAGCAACTGCGTCACATTATCCCTGAGTTCCCGATCATGAATGAAGACAGAAACCAAGTCAAGCCTCTCATTGATCAACTCTAGAGACGTAGATGGAGACGTGAGACGGTCTCTCAGAAGCCGCGCTCCGCTCTTCGTAGAGGTCCGTCGGACCGCATGCAGAAGGCTTCCCTTTCCCAATCCGTCTCGTGCGGTCTCAAGGATTTCCAGTCCCCTCAAACTATTGCGGTCGATAGTCATAGACTCGTTCAGATGACGGCGACGCGGGGGCTGAAGTTTCATATTCAAGCCCTGGAGCTGCACCCGAATGTACTCCAGGAGGCTGTAGCCAGCAGCCACCTCCTCTGCTGTGAAAGACTCCATGGATTCAAGCGATATGGGTTCTTCCAGCACGGGGCTCCATTCTGACATCGGCACGATCCTCTTGGGAAAATCAAAAAACGTAATCAGCCTATGTTCTGGCCCAACGAGCGTCTGCAGTTCGTTTCCGATGGTGTCCCGAACTGTTTGATCGACCAATATCTCCCGCGCGCCAATTCTTGTGATGGCAGAAGGGAGCATCTGGACAGTAGTTTTCTGAGTGAAGAAGTCCCCCGTCGAGAGGTCGAGCCATGACAAGCCTACAGCTTGAGAGGTAGATGACAATACGTGCTGATGAGAGACTATACCGTCTTCTTTGTGATTCGATTGTTCTGCCAGTAATTGCACATCCACGTAGATTGCCAATAAGAAATTATTTTCTGACGGGTCCATGAATTTCTCGTCGATCAAGGTCCCTGGGGTGATAATCCTTGCGACTTTCCGATCGAATTGGAGACCTCCAGAACGTGCTTTATCCTCTCCCCCGACCGCGAATTCTTCGCTGATAGCCACATATTTGTTTAGGTCTTGGACGAGGATCTTCAGGAACCGATCGAGCTGAAAGAAGGGGAATCCTGCCATAGGGACAGGCCCTCCGCTGGTCTTCTTGTAAGCAAGCTTGAGGTTGAGGAGCGGTGCGAGCTCTTCGGCTTGCTCGAAGTATAGCTGCGATCTCGAAGTCAGCATCTCAATCCTCGAAATTGACTGCTGACGCGAGAGAAGAAGAAAATTCTACCTCGTAGAATCCGCCAACTCTAGTCAAGATCACGCAGTTCCTGAATTTCTGCATATTATTCCGGTGGCCCTGGACGACCGTAGGGTAGCGAGGAGCATCATCCGCGCCATCCTCGTACGGCTCAAGTTTCAACGCTCCTTGTGGCAAATCCTTTAATTTCACCGTAGACGAAGTCTTCACGCTCCTCCTCGACTCCAAGAACGGAGCTTGTTCCACGACCCGAAGCCCTGGACGGCGCGCATGATGGCACACGGTTCGATGTACTTGACAGCGATGAGGTAGGAAAAAGGCCACACTGAAGGAGCGCTGACGGACTTGACGAGTCACGGCTGAAATTTGAAGAAAGCCATTGACTCGCATCTTTTTGGGCATTAACGCCCTTCTTCGCGTCAACAGCAATTGTTGGAGGAATAATGCTGTCGTGTGTCGAGTACCTACTTGAGCTCAACGCGGCAAACTTGCCCCAGAATAAAAAGCCGCCTCTCGCCAAACCTTCCCGCTTTTCTGCGCCACTGAAATCTGCTTCCAGCTCAACTTCACCTCCGTCCTCCGCAATAATCAATCTCCTGCCAACTATTTATCATTCTCCATCTTCCACACAGCAGCTTGTAGTGCGCTCAACTGCTGTCGGAGAATGAGACAGGTTTGTGAGAGCGTCTGAAATCTCCAATCATTGCTGAATTCACCCTTTTGTCATAGGTGTTTCGACGCGCCCACTGATCCTGAGCTCCAACGGACTCAGACGACTCATCACAGTCGCAACACGCTCGCTTTTCTTTTTCTTTCTTTGTCGCATATCTAGTTTCACAGTCAGTCGTTCAAAATGGCGGACCAAAACATCTCTCAGTACAAATATTCGGCGATGTCCAACCTGGTTCTCCAGGCCGATCGTCGTTTCATCACGCGCATCAATGACGAACCCACCGGAGACCCGGAGTCTCTCGCAGGCCGTATCAGCGTTAGGGATATGGGCTCCAGAGTAGCTCGCGATGACGCGCCAAAGACGAAGAAGAAGCCAGTCGGACCGACAGATATCGAGCGGGGCGCGATCCGTGATGGCGAGGATGTGCTCGCCAGAGAGCAGAGGAAACGCCAGCGCGGACAACCGGCACAACTACGAGGTCAAGGCATCCTATCCGCTGCCGATGCGCTTATTGAAGGGCTGAAATATCGCCCGCGTACTCCTGCGACACGAGCCACCTACGACCTGATTCTTACCATGACCGCAAGCCATCTCGGTGACGTTCCTCATGAAGTTGTGCGGAGTGCAGCAGATGCAATCTTAGAGTATCTCAAAGATGAAGATATGAAGGATTTCGACAAGAAGAAAGAAATCGATGACTTGCTGGGAACGTCGATGACGCCGAAGGAATTCAACGAACTCGTCAACCTGGGCAAGAAAATTACAGATTACGATGCGCAGGACGAGGACGAAGAAATGGAAGGAGGTCTTGAAGGCGAAGCGGGTGCCGAACTGGACGAACGCCAGGGTGTCGCCGTGGTCTTCGACGAGGAGGATGAAGAAGACGAGCGCATGGGAACCGTCGACGAAGTTCGGGATGAGGATGAATTAACCGACGACGAAGAGGAGGATGAACAAGACCGACTAGACATTGAAGAGACTGCGTCAGCGGGCGGCGCCGCAGATCGAGCGGATCTCGAGGACGAGATGATACTGGATGGCGGTGTTGGCCGGGACGAGAAACAGCGAGATAAGGATTATGTGTCAGCCCGTGAGATTGATGCGTACTGGCTCCAGCGTCAAATTGGTGCCATCTACTCCGACGCGCATATCCAGCACGAGAAGGCAAGGGATGCATTGGAGATACTCGGAGGCAAGTCAGAAGACGGAACGGACAGGCCACTCCGAGACATCGAAAATGACTTGATGGAGCTATTCGACTACGAGAACGCGGATCTTGTTGCCAAGTTGGTCACAAACAAGCATAAGATTGTGTGGGTGACGCGGTGGAGGAGAGTCGCTGAAGATGCAGATGCTCGCCACCTCGTTGAAAATGAGATGGTAGAAGCTGGCCATCGTGCCATTCTGGATGAAATCCGGGGGAAAGCGGTCCGCGACGACACGGCTCAGCGGCCAGAAAAGAAGATCAAGCTTGACCTGATGGACATTGATGTGCCTGCAGCACCCGCTCCCGAGGAGAAACCCAAGGAAGGCGGCCTTGTCGGCGGTCTTCAGCCCAAGAGGTTGATCAACTTGGAGAACCTCGTCTTCCATCAAGGGAACCATCTCATGACGAACCCAAATGTCAAGCTGCCCCAAGGATCTACCAAGCGCACGTTCAAGGGCTACGAGGAAATCCACGTGCCGCCACCAAAGCCCAAGAGGGACCCCAGTGAAAAGAACCTTCCTGCCACCGAACTCCCTGAATGGGCTCGTATCGGCTTCGGCAGTGCCAAGGAGCTCAATCGGATCCAGACAAAGTGTTTCCCCACGGCTTTCCATGACGATGGGAACATGCTTGTCTGCGCTCCCACTGGGTCTGGAAAGACAAATGTCGCCATGCTCGCCATCCTTCGTGAAATCGGCAAAAACCGCAATCCTGAGACGGGTGAGATCATGCTCGATGACTTCAAGATTGTTTATATATCCCCGTTGAAGGCGTTGGTCCAGGAGCAAGTCGGTAATCTTGGCAAGCGGTTGGAACCATACGGCATCAAAGTCTCCGAACTTACCGGTGATCGCCAGCTGACGAAACAACAAATTGCCGATACGCAAATTATAGTGACAACCCCGGAGAAGTTCGATATCATCACGAGAAAGGCATCTGAAACTAGCTACACCAAGCTTGTCCGACTGATCGTCATCGACGAGATCCATCTCTTGCACGACGAGCGTGGTCCTGTCATCGAGAGTATAGTGAGCAGGACGATCCGTAAGATGGAGCAAACAGGGGAACCTGTTCGCATTGTCGGACTCAGCGCAACGCTTCCCAACTACCGTGATGTAGCAAGCTTCCTACGAGTTGACCCGGTGAAAGGGCTGTTCCATTTCGATGCATCCTACAGACCCTGCCCGTTAAAGCAGGAGTTCATTGGCGTCACGGATAAGAAGGCCATCAAGCAGCTGAAGACTATGAACGATATCTGCTATATCAAGGTTCTTGAGCAGGTGGGACAACGTAACAACCAGATGCTTATTTTTGTCCACTCTCGAAAGGAAACAGCCAAGACCGCTAAGTATATCCGGGACAAGGCGCTTGAGATGGAAACCATCGGCCAGATTTTGCGCAGTGATGCTGCCAGCAGAGCTATCCTGGCAGAAGAAGCCGAGTCGGTGGACGATCCGGCTCTCAAAGATCTCCTGCCGTATGGATTTGGTATCCATCACGCCGGACTCAGTTTGGCGGATCGTGACTCCGTTCAAGCGCTCTTCGCGGATGGCAGCGTTCAGGTACTGGTGTGTACAGCGACTCTTGCGTGGGGCGTCAATCTTCCCGCCCATACGGTCATCATCAAGGGTACTCAGATTTACTCTCCAGAGAAAGGTAGCTGGGTTGAACTCAGCCCTCAAGATGTCCTTCAGATGCTTGGGCGAGCCGGTCGGCCTCAGTACGACACTTATGGTGAAGGTATCATCATTACTACGCAGACTGAAATCCAATATTACCTGTCCTTGTTGAATCAACAACTGCCGATTGAGAGTCAGCTGATGGGTAAGCTCGCTGATAATCTGAACGCTGAAATCGTCCTAGGCAATGTTCGGAACCGCGATGAGGGTGTTGAGTGGCTAGGCTACACCTACCTATTCGTACGAATGCTCCGCTCGCCTGGCTTGTACAGCGTTGGCGCCGATTACGAGAACGACGAAGCCTTGGAGCAGAAACGGGTGGATCTCATCCACTCGGCCGCTGTTGTTCTCGAGAAAGCAGGCCTGGTCAAATACGAGAAGAAGACCGGTCGCTTGCAGTCAACGGAGCTTGGTCGTATCGCTTCGCACTACTACGTTGGGCACAACTCCATGTTGACATACTCCCAGCACCTTCAGCCAATGATTGGCACCATCGAACTCTTCCGCATCTTCGCTCTGAGTGACGAATTCA
Source organism: Evansstolkia leycettana (assembly GCA_000787455.1). Classification (NCBI taxonomy): domain Eukaryota; kingdom Fungi; phylum Ascomycota; class Eurotiomycetes; order Eurotiales; family Aspergillaceae; genus Evansstolkia; species Evansstolkia leycettana. The sequence goes on along the minus strand of JSYV01000753.1, from coordinate 9,176 downwards.
AATACATCCCTGTCCGACAGGATGAGAAACTTGAGCTGGCGAAATTGCTCGGTCGCGTTCCGGTTCCAGTCAAAGAGAGCATGGAGGAGCCACATGCCAAAATCAACGTGCTTTTGCAAGCCTATATCTCAAGACTCAAGCTGGAAGGCCTTGCGCTGATGGCAGACATGGTTTACGTCACTCAGTCCGCTGGGCGTATTTTGCGAGCACTGTTCGAGATATGCTTGAAGAAGGGTTGGTCCTCTGTCGCGAAGACCGCGCTTGATCTTTGCAAGATGGCGGAGAGGCGAATGTGGCCCACAATGACACCACTCCGCCAGTTCCCCAACTGTCCCAGGGACATTTTGCAGAAGGCCGAGAGGATCGATGTGCCCTGGTCCAGTTATTTTGACCTGGACCCTCCGCGCATGGGCGAGCTTTTGGGCATGCCTAAAGCTGGTCGGACTGTGTGCGATCTTGTCTCCAAATTCCCGCGGTTGGAAGTGCAGGCTCAAGTTCAGCCCATCACACGCTCCATGCTTCGTGTTGAACTGACAATCACACCAAACTTTGTGTGGGACGAAGCGCTCCATGGCACTGCGCTGGATTTCTGGATCCTGGTTGAAGACTGCGACGGAGAGGAAATCTTGTTCCATGACCAGTTCGTGCTGCGAAAGGATTATGCACAGGCGGAAATGAATGAGCATCTTGTGGAGTTCACAGTCCCTATCACTGAGCCGATGCCGCCGAATTACTTCGTCTCGCTTGTGTCTGATCGCTGGATGCACTCGGAAACTAAGATTGCGGTTTCCTTCCAGAAGTTGATTCTGCCTGAGCGATTCCCTCCCCATACTCCCTTGCTCGACATGCAGCGCGCCCCAGTGAAGGCATTGAAACGCGAGGAGTATCAACAACTCTATCCCGACTGGCAGTATTTCAACAAGATCCAGACCCAGGTCTTCAAGTCGCTATTCGACACCGATGACAATGTATTCGTCGGCGCTCCCACAGGCAGCGGCAAGACCGTCTGTGCTGAACTCGCGTTGCTCCACCACTGGTCTAAGGACGGCAGTGGCCGAGCAGTCTACATTGCTCCTTTTCAAGAATTGGTCGACCAACGGTTGGCGGACTGGGAAAAGAGGCTGGGAAAACTCTCGGGGGGCAAGAACATTGTCAAACTTACAGGCGAAACCACTGCTGACCTCAAGCTCCTGGAGAGAGCAGATCTTGTCCTTGCGACTCCCAGTCAGTGGGACGTTCTGTCAAGACAGTGGCAAAGACGGAAGAATGTCCAGAGCGTGCAACTCTTTATTGCGGACGAGCTTCACATGCTGGGAGGATATGGAGGATATGTGTACGAAGTCGTCGTATCCCGTATGCACTACATCGCTCTTCAGACGGAGAACGACATGCGCATTGTTGGCCTGAGTGTTCCGCTGTCGAACGCTCGCGATATTGGTGAATGGATCGGTGCGAATAAGCACACGATCTACAACTTCAGCCCGCATGCCCGTCCGGTGCCGCTGGAGCTTCACATTCAATCATTCAGCATCCCCCATTTCCCCTCGCTCATGCTGGCGATGGCGAAACCGGCTTATCATTCCATCTTACAGTTGGCACCAGACAAGCCTGCACTCATCTTCGTACCGAGTCGCAAGCAGACGCGTTTGACAGCAATTGATCTTCTGAGTGCGTGTGCTTCCGACGATGACGAGGATCGTTTCTTACATGCCGACGTCAACGAACTGGCTCCGCTCCTTGGTCGCATTCAGGAACAGACGCTGGCGGAATCATTGACCCATGGAATTGGGTACTACCACGAGGCTCTCAGTGCAACCGATAAGCGTATCGTTACGCATCTGTTCACAATCGGTGCCATTCAAGTGCTGATTGCTTCGAGAGACGTCTGCTGGGAGATCAACTTCAATGCTCACTTGGTTATCGTGATGGGCACACAGTTTTTCGAGGGCCGCGAGCACAGATACATTGACTATCCGATCAGCGAGATTCTACAAATGTTCGGCAAAGCTTCTCGGCCTGGCGAAGACAAGATTGGTAGGGGTGTTCTCATGGTCCCTGCCGTGAAGCGGGAGTATTACAAGAAGTTCCTCAACGAGGCGCTCCCCGTTGAGAGTCATCTACAAGTCTATCTGCACGATGCATTTGTCACGGAGATCAGCACCAAGACAATTGCTTCGACGCAGGATGCGGTCGACTGGATGACCTATACCTACTTCTACCGCCGTCTTCTTTCCAATCCCAGTTTCTACGGTCTCAGCGATGTCAGCCACGAAGGGCTCAGTGCATTCTTGTCAGAACTAGTGGAGAACACATTGAAGGAGCTCTCCGAAGCCAAGATCATTGACTTGGATGAGGAGGATGATAGTGTGTCCCCTCTGAATGCGGCGATGATTGCGGCCTACTACAACATTTCCTTCATCACGATGCAAACCTTCTTGCTCTCCCTGTCCGCCCGGACGAAGCTGAAGGGTATCTTGGAGATTGTCACCTCGGCGACCGAGTTTGAATCCATTCAAATGCGCCGTCACGAAGATCACATCTTACGCCGCGTGTACGACCGAGTGCCCGTCAAGATGTCTCAGCCCGCATTCGACTCGCCGCACTTCAAAGCCTTTGTCCTGCTTCAGGCTCACTTCTCGCGCATGCAGCTGCCCATCGATCTGGCTAAGGACCAGGAGGTGATCGTTGGCAAGGTGCTCAACCTGCTCAGCGCCTGTGTCGACGTTCTTTCGTCCGAAGGCCACCTCAACGCCATGAATGCCATGGAGATGTCCCAGATGGTTGTCCAGGCCATGTGGGATCGTGACAGTCCTCTGAAGCAGATTCCTCACTTTACTCCAGAGGTCATCAAGGTGACCAACGAATACAAGTATGTTCCGTCCCGTTTGAGTAATTTGTCGGCAGCAACTAACTGTCCGCCCTGCAACAGCATCAACGACATCTTCGAGTTCATGGAAGCCATGGACCCGTCCGAGAACAAAGACTACGCTACCTTGGTCAAGCGGCTGGGTCTCGATAACAAACAGCTCGCTCAAGCCGCAGCCTTCACCAACGAGAAGTATCCCAACATCGATCTTGACTTCCAGGTCGAAGATCCCGAGAACATCACTTCGGGTGAACCTGCCTATCTCAAGATTAAGATCGAGCGGGAGGTTGAAGAAGACGAGGAGCCGGACACGACGGTGCACGCGCCGTTCTATCCTGCCAAGAAGATGGAGAATTGGTGGTTGGTCGTTGGAGAGGAGAAGACCAAGAGCTTACTTGCCATCAAGCGAGTCACGATCGGTCGCAGATTGGAAATGCGCCTGGAATACGTGGTCCCGACCCCGGGCGAGCATGAGTTGACGCTCTATTTGATGAGTGATAGCTATGTCGGTGTGGATCAGGCTCCTACTTTTACCGTGACGGCAGCAGAGGGAATGGAGGAGGATGAGAGTGAGGAGGAGGAGGAGTAGACGAGTATAGAACGGATGTCATCGTGCTATGTGTGTTTGTCAGAGAGGGTTATTCTCAAACGGTTCTTGTGTATTGTAATTATATGCTATCATGTCGAAGAAGCCTAATGATTGAGCACTACCTTCTGTTCCCAGTCCACCGACGTTGAGTGAGTTTAGCACGGAACATGCAATGCAATACCAATATTTTCGTCCAGATGTGGACCACACCATGTCAGCTTGATTTCCAACAGCCTCTCCTAGTGCTGATACCCTAGGGGTCAGTCAGACTGCACTGATTGGCGCCCTCCTTGACAAATGTGCCGCTGTGCGTGTCTCCTCAATCGATCTGCATCTTCTTCAGCATCCCCTCTCCAGATCCTCGACCAATTCTGTCTACCTCTTAAATACTTCTTAATTGTTTATAAGTTCCTCCATTCCTTACATTACTGCTTGGGAATTGTCAATTGGGTACCAGAGTCTGTGTGCCGCTTCGTTGGAATCTCTCCGGTCGCATCACCTTTCGACTCCACATCGAGATTGCCATGACCATCAGACCCATGAAGTTTACTCCGGAGTACGTCCGTCAATGTCAAGCTAGTCAGGGCTTCAAAGCTTCAAAACTCCCAGAAAAAAATGCGATTTCTGTCGTTCTAATGTTGGCTAACCTTCCCAAGGGTCCTCCTCGGAGCGCCGAGACGGTCATCCGCTGTCCCCAACGCTTCCAGCACGCTCGCAGTCTACACCCAGACCTCGTACTCCTTCGAATCGCACTCCAAGACCAATGAAATCCGCGTGTTAGAAATTGCGACCGGCCGATCGGCGCTCATCACGAACGACCCGGGCGCCAGCAATCCTCAATGGCTCGACCACAGCGACCAGTTGGTGTGGTTGAAGGAGAAGTCAAACGGGAATACCAGCTTCGTCATCGGTGATGCGCGCGAGGTAGACAAGACGTACACGGCGGGGACGGTCCCCGGCCCGGTCTCCGATCTCAAAGTCACCGTGATTGAGCCCGGCAAGATCGGGTTCGCGGTGACGGGAAAGGCGAACCCGGACGGATCGCTGTATAACCCGCACGATGCGAAGAAGCCCCTCAGCACGGGGCGGCTGTATACGTCGTTGTTCGTGAGGCATTGGGACTCGTACATTGATCCGCAGAAGAACGCGATCTGGTATGGTCTGCTGCAGCGGGCGCCGCTGTCGCCAGCGACTCGGCAGGCGGGCAAGTACACCCTTTCCGGCATCACGAACTTGATGTCGGTCTGTGGCCTGGTCGGGGTGGAATCGCCGATCCCACCCTTTGGGGGCTCGGGGGACTTCGATATCAGTCCCTGGGCGATCGTCTTCGTTGCCAAGGACCCTGACCTGGATCCGGCAACCCACACGTCCTGCGTGTGCTACTATTGCCCCATGTTCGCGTGGACGGGTGTGAACACCGCGCAACCGATCAAGGCGTCCAGGGTCAACGGTCTGGAAGGCGCCATGTCGTCGCCGGTCCTTTCGTCGGATGGCGGATCGCTTGCCGTTCTAGCGATGAAGCAGGATGGCTATGAGTCGGATAAGAACCGGATATTGTACATCCCCAATCCGCTGAGCCAAGAGGTGTTCGAGATATTCGAGTCGTCCGACGGACAAGGGCAATGGGACCTCAGTCCTTCGGCCATTTCGTTCGCCTCCGACGATAAATCACTTCTTATCCAGGTGGAAGAGAAAGGTCGCGGTGTGCTGTATCAGCTTCCGCTGGAGAACTTCCGCAGTGCCACTCCGGATGCGCTGAAGAAGCTCACTCACTCGGGATACGTCACGGATGTCGCACCCGCAGCGGCGAAGTCGTCCAAGCTGTTCGTCTCCAGCAACAGTTTGGTCGACAGCAGCACATATACTATCATCGACCCGTCCAACCCGACCGATGTGCGCCTGGTTTCGTCCATGAGCCGGGGAGGTGCCGCATTCGGCCTCTCCGAAGCTCAAGTCGACGAGATCTGGTTCAGGGGAGCCAACGACCACCCCGTCCACGCCTGGGTGGTGAAGCCATCCAACTTCCGACCGGGCCAGAAATACCCTCTGGCGTACTTGATCCACGGAGGTCCCCAGGGAGCATGGAATGACCAGTGGAGTACGCGCTGGAACCCCGCCGTCTTCGCGGAGCAAGGTTACGTCGTGATTACACCGAACCCAACCGGCAGTTCGGGCTACGGACAGGCTTTCACGGATGCGATCCGCGGTTCCTGGGGCGGATTGCCGTATATCGACATCGCGAAGGGATTCGAGTACATCGAAGAGAACCTCGCATACGTCGATACCAACCGCGCGGTGGCTCTGGGCGCTTCTTACGGCGGCTACATGATGAATTGGATCCAAGGCCACGAACTCGGTCGCAAGTTCAAGGCACTCGTGACTCACGACGGCGTGTTCAGCATGACGTCTCAGCTCGCGAGTGAGGAGCAATACTTCCCTCTGCACGACCTCCAGGGTCCCATTTGGAAGAACCCCGAGGGCTGGGAGAAATGGGACCCGTCCCGGTTCACGGCGAACTGGCAGACGCCGCATCTGATTATTCACAATGAATTGGATTATCGACTGACGATCGCGGAGGGGTTGGCAGCCTTTAACATCCTACAGATGAGAGGCGTCGATAGTGCGTTTTTGACGTTCCCAGATGAGAATCATTGGGTGTTGAAGCCTGAGAACTCGATGGTGTGGCATCGTACCGTCATCAATTGGATTAACAAGTACGTTGGACTGCCGCCGCTGGATCCGAAGGATGGCGATATGTTTGCATCGAACAAAGAGACAGAGATGGAGACGGGCATCGCAGGGCTGTCCGTCTCGTAGTCCGGGGTCGTCTACACGTTGCATACATCATGATATACATATACTGTGTGAAAGATGCATGACCTTTGTTTTGGAAGATACAATGAGGCATTCAACTCGATTTAAATAGTCATTTCTTTCAGTTCACCGACCTCGATAAAAAAAGAAATTCTATTACAGAATGGCTTTTTCCCCCATGCTTCATGTTCAATCTTTATGTTCTTTTCTCGGAAACAAGACTCTCGCTTTGTCTTGGAGCAGTGCCATCAAAGGCTCCAGCCATACGAGACAAAAGGACGAGCACTCCCAAAAGGGCCATTGATCCACGCAAAGGGCTGAGGTTCATTGTTTGCCCACCCAAAGCGCCCTTTGAGATGGATTCCTCCCTGCGTCAGGTTTTTATAGGAACAATCACCATTGTCTTGGACATGAATTGATAATAATATAAGTTATGGGACAGTTATCCCCCCAGATCTTGATCTGTCCTCGTCTCTTGCAAGCACAACTCGCTCGTCACAAAATACCGTACATGATCATTCTGCTAGCTTTCTAGATCTGACGCTACATATATACTTCGATCCTCGCCATAAACATCTACGGAAACCCTTGAATCGTAATCTACTCACCGAGTCCAGAAGAAACCAGGCATCATGCAGAGAAGAAACCAGAAATCCTCTTCCTCTTCTTCTTCTTCTCGCAACGTCCTCGAATCAACCTCTCCCCAGTCTCCATCCTACTTACCGCCGTCTCCTCTGCTGTTCGTCCCGTCGTCACTATCATCATCACCATCATCACCAACAGACCGTCCATCTACAAATATCGCATCCACGAATCCAACTCTTCCCACCAAATTCCACCCCTGCTTCCTCCCTGCTCTGCGCGACCTCTCCACCCGCCTCTGCCCCCTCGTCAGCGCGACAACAGGCCTCCCGCACCACGCCTTCCCGACCACGTTGCTCGCGTACCATCTCCTCACGTCGGATCAACTCGACGATCTCGCGCGGCATTATCACCAGGTGTGGCCGCCCGTGCCGGCGACGAGGAACTATCCGATTGCGATCCCGGCGTGGGTGGGGCGAGACGGACCGGTGGATTTACACACGAAGCGGAGACGGTTTGGGCGGTTTATCGGGCTGAGAGGGTGTGAGAGTCCGGTTGAGAGTGGTCGTCAGGTAGGAGGCTGGGAGGAAGAGACGGAAGCGCAGATGCTGGAGCGGATGGAGAGGGAGTGGCAGGAGTGTTTGAGGGCGAGTGAGGAGGATGCGCATGCCTCGTTGAGGTGGAAGGCGGGGGGGCTGTAAATGAAGCATCGTGATGTTATGTATAGATTGCATGTTGGCAGGAATTTAGTTTAGGTATATCTAGACTATTCATATTTCCTGTTCCATAGATCAGGCATGAGAAATGAGCAATATCTCTGCAGGCCTATCCTAGAGTCATCCTAGCACCACAGATGTGCCAAATGAGCTTTGTCAATTAATGGCCCATCAACACTATTCATTCGGATTGAAAGCATTGTGGATCATTATAGATTGATTTATTCCGTACTTACAGCCCCGCGATCTTCTTTAGCCGTGAAGGTGGGGAATTCGCATCTCGATGTGGCTCTCCAGTTTAGCCTGTGGCGGTTAAACACGACGAGCGACGAAATGAAAGCAATCAGTATAAAGCAGTGGGGAGGGTATGCCATGATGATTATTACCGTGGTCATTCTGCAAAATCACTCACGATTCACCTGCATTGCTCTTGGAGGATCTCGTTCTTAAAAATCCAGGAACCTCGGGTGCATCTTCACCTTTCCTATACCAATATACAGTACTATACCTTGACTCCATCAACAGCGGCCATTGGAGAAGATCGTACATCCAAATCCAAAAGCTCCTTTTTTTCGAAAAAAATCACGATCAAAAAATGGCCAGCGCTCCCCTCGTCACGCACATCTACACCGCTGACCCCTCCGCCCATGTCTTCGAGGGCAAGCTGTACGTCTACCCATCGCACGACCGCGAGACGGACATCCAATTCAACGACAACGGCGACCAATACGACATGACGGACTACCACGTCCTCTCCATGGACGAAGCAAGCGGCCCCGTCACCGACCACGGCGTAGTCCTCAAAGCCGAAGACATCCCCTGGGTCTCGAAGCAGCTCTGGGCCCCCGACGCGGCGACCAAGAACGGGAAATACTACCTCTACTTCCCCGCGCGCGACAAGGAGGGCATCTTCCGGATCGGGGTCGCGGTCAGCGATTCCCCCGCGGGGCCGTTCAAGCCCGAGCCGAACTACATCCCGGGAAGCTATAGCATTGACCCTGCGTGCTTTGTCGACGACGACGGCCAGGCGTATCTGTATTTCGGGGGCATCTGGGGCGGGCAGCTCCAGTGCTGGACGAGCGGCACGTTTGACGCCTCCAAGTCCGGTCCGCAGGAACCAAGCGGGGAGGGCGTGGATGCGCTTTTCCCCCGCGTGGCGAAATTGAGCGACGATATGCTCTCGTTCGCGTCGGAGGTCCACGAGCTGCGCATCCTGGATGAGAATAGCAAGCCCCTGGCGGCAGATGATCATGAGAGACGCTTCTTCGAGGCTGCCTGGATGCACAAGTATAACGGCAAGTATTACTTCTCGTATTCGACGGGCGATACGCATTATCTCGTGTATGCGACGGGAGAGAGTCCCCTGGGCCCGTTTACGTATCGGGGCCGGATTCTGGAGCCCGTGCTCGGGTGGACGACGCATCATTCCATCGTCGAGTTTAAGGGGAAGTGGTACCTTTTCTATCATGATTGCGAGTTGAGCAAGGGCGTCGATCATTTGCGCAGCGTGAAGATGAGGGAGATTGTTTATGATGCCGAGGGCAAGATTCATTTGGCGAATTGATTTTTGTATGGATTTACAGAGTATGAGACGGTGTGTATATCAGAT
>JSYV01000751.1:0-40885 GCA_000787455.1 Evansstolkia leycettana | reverse complement strand
TATATATATATATATATATATATATTGTACGAAACGCTTTACCTACCACATCAGTCACGGTGATCTCAGGGAGAGCTTCGATGGGAGCAGTGAAGAAGCCGTTCAAAATACTCCGGCCGATCCATTCGCCATCGGATTTGCAGTAAGGGCTACGCCATGGTCAAATCTAGGCTGGTAGAGATGACTTTAGATGAAGAAATCACACTTACCTCCACATGATTGTAGCCTATAATCGAAGATGTCAGCCTTCGATTGGGAAATTCAAATGGAGGTGCGATTCGGCAGGGAATGGCTTACCAAAATACCCAGTAACGACAACATATACGTCAGACGCTTGCCATACTGCATTGCAAATGGTTGCCAGAACAGCAGCCCCCATCCTGCAAGCAAGAACATGTAACCGGTTCCCTGGTTGAGGGTGCTGACGGAAATCCCAGATGCTTCCGACAGAGGAACCAGCACGGAATACACTACTGAACAAGCAATGCCGGCGAAGAGAGTATATCTGCGTGGTGTCCGGGTCAGATCAGAGCCAGCTATGCAAAAGCAACGGCCCACGGCAATGGCCGAAGGGAAGACCAGCCTTACACGCTCACGCAGACGGTCGAAAGCAGCTTCCGCCGAGGAGACCAGTTGAGAGGGTCATCTGGATCGTCAGATGGGGCGGGAATCAGCACGATATCATGGTCTCCTCGGTCGAGATGGCGAGCGGCGAGGACGTGATTGACATCGACCAGGGTGACGGTGCCTGGGATGGCGGTTTTGTCCACATTGGGTGCCATGTCTGGGCGAATTCGGGGTAAGATATAAGTTCTGATCGAAAGGGAGACGACCTAGTGCGGCAATATGGGGGGTGGATATAGGTTGCCTGGCTTGACAACCAGTCAAACAAGAAAATATCTCGCCACGTCAAGGCAGAATGTCAAAGAAGAGAGTTCAGTATGTTAAAGGGCTACCTCAACTGACAGGATAAGCTCTGGGCATAGCATGAGACCCGTTGACATTCAGTATGCGTGCAGGGAGTGCAACAAGGACCCGTTATATGGTCGTACAGAGATCATCCATCCCCTCATCCTGATACCAACCAGCCCGAGGTCTCCACCGCTATCAGAGCGGATTTTCTTCCGTCCTGCGCTTTTGACGACCCCTGTCGGTGAGCTTAGTCGCTATCTACTGCTCTCCAGGAATGGAAGAAGGTTTGCTGATTGCACGATGGATGAAACTGAACTATGATAGTACTGTGCTTCGGAGGTATTCCGAGGACGGAAGACAGAAATATCAGTTTCAGTTGATAGGATGGGCAGGCAGAAAGAGGAAATTGCAGACAAGCACATGGCAGAGAGTTATCTATCTCCTAGGGGAATGAAGGGATGTCGAGTGTCGATAGCGGTCGCCCATTGATAACCAGAGAGAAATGGGCACCGAGATAACGCTATTCTGTGAGGATGGAGGAAACTCGATCCGTATAAAGCAGGTCAATACGGACGAGAAATGCGGAGAAAGAGAAAGAGACTGACTAGTTTCGACCTGGCCATGACGGAGGATCTGGACGGCTTGTCTTACCCAAACGATGTGTTCTCGTGGGGGTATCACTTCAAGGTGATCGACTCCGTGTATTTCAGCCTGTTCTGCAGTTCAGAATGGAGCTCTCGTTATTGATTATTTGTTTCTTCCCCGCATTTCCAGCCAGGTTTAAAAAAGCAATTGATTGCTCTGCTTCTGTTCCAGGCATCCCTTCCTACACAAGAACCTTGGAAGAGTGCAGCTTCACTCTCACTGTCGTATCTCCGATATACTTTGGTATACTATATGTGATTCCCTCGGTAAACACTTTCCAGCGCCACAGGAAGCCATTATTCGTCCGAGGTTCGTGGAAACTCCCCCAGGGCCAACTCGGCACCAACCGCCCCCTCAGCAATCGGGATCAACATTGATTCAATTTGAAGGCGCAGTCAGCGAAGGCTTATCACCGCCACTGGTGTAGATAAGAGATCTAGCTGTTCACTGCGGTTGGTTGACAGGACAGCATCCATTATAACTACTGGTAATGTATCGAGATGTCGATTGGTGATTTCCACCGAGCGTTGTTGGAGTTTGTGCAGTGCTTCTCCCAGATAAGCGATCTGGCGAGTCGGTTTCACGCTGATATTATTATAAATTATACAGTATGCTGTGGTACATTCCGCGACTTCCGGGGGAGATTGATACTGTAGAAGTCTTTGAACTACGAGAGACCATCCAGACCCTATCATGTCCCAGCGGTAACACCAAGACGTGACTTTACCTTGCTCTTTTCTTCGGTATCTGAGGAGAGATTGATTACCGTTTCTCCTTCATTTGATCTGACATGATTGGACCGTTTCACATAGTACGCCAACGAAGCTGGCTGCTTCTATCAATCACCATTTGAAAGTCTCTCCCACGAGCGCCTCGCTCCGCTTCCACAGCTCATCTGCGTTCGGTTCTCCAGCCGGGAAATCGATGTGCGGCAAGGCGACGACATGGCAGTTATCGAGAAAAGCACCTGATTTTCCTATTCCAAACAGTATTCCCAGTTGGACACTTCGTCAACTCTCGAGTTCACCGATACCTGGAGGGAAACTTCTTACCTTTGAGTCCTGGATCAAGAAGCGCTCGAAGAACAGTGGCACTACCCTGTGAAAGGGACTTGGGGGCCTGCTGCAATAACAACGGCAGGTCTTGCCCAGCTACACTCGATCGATCAGACGGTTGCTTCCGCGAGAGAAGGGGGGTTCATGTTCAGATATAAGTACCTTCCTTTTTCATCTGGAGCCATGACGCGACTTGTTCAGGCGAGACGAATGTCTGGAGATTCTCTGTGATATCTACGTCGGTCTTTTAGCAGGTGAAACCAGCAAATCTTCGCCAGTTCTGGCAATAAGTACTTACTGCCCGGGTTGACTGAAAAAGCAGCGACAGATCGTCCAGCACACGATCTCGCCAGACTTTTCGCAAACAATATGTTGGCGAACATTGACTGGGCGAATCCATCTAGGGGATGGTAACTCTCTCGGTTCTACAAGCAAAGTCATTCATACGAAAATCAGGACATTAGCAAACCAGTCCTTTTCTTCAAGGGATAGATACGAATCCCATTCCTCACCGAGAGAGCCTCATCCTTGATCCGCAGCGCCGGAGCGTCGGGCCTGACAGCACTACTCACCATAACAACCCTCGCACCCTCAGGCATACAAGGCAACAGGAGATTCACCAGCAGAAAGTGGCTCAGATAATTGATCTGAAAATGCGACTCGATCCCGTCGACAGTGGTCATCCACGGCGCGGCGAATACCGTCGGGTTCGCAATGATCCCGTCAATGGGGACTTGCAGTCTTCGCAGCTTGTCGGCCGCTTCGCGCACGGAGGCGAGTCGGGCCAGATCCGCAGCGATGAAGATCACTTTCACCTTCGGATACCGATTGTTGATAGTGTCGATGACCGGTTGAGTCTCGGCTTGGGATTTGCCCAGGAAGATGAGGGCCGCGGGGTCGCCGTGGGCGAGGGCTTCGGCGGTTATCGACGCGAGATCGTCTTTGACGATTCCGGTGATCAAGACTTGCTCAGGAAAAAAGGGATTTAGTCCGTGGTGGACATGTCGAGAGCTTCTCTGGTGCTCAAGCATCCAACAGCCGCCTACGAATGGTGAATACGGACGTACATGTTCTGTGCTTCACATGGTCGGTAAATGCCTTGACCACATCGACGCCCTTGGTGTCGGCCGTGAACGAATTGCCCATTTTCGATCGCTGTAGTCAGTTCTTAATGCTGGAGTAATGTCCTGTTGCTCGGGTGAAACCCATGTAGTTCCATAATGATATATATTCCAGGGCGATTTGGTTTTCGTCATCGCGAAGATGCCAGAATTACGTATTCAGCCAAACAATTTTTTTTGGCTGAGCAAACCAATGGTCGAGTAATCCATCGGATTGAACTTGCTTAAATACATTCATCTGTTTCTGTGTGCTGCATCTCATCTGAAATTCTGCGTGAGTGGGTACGCAAGTAGCTGGAGAGATCCAAACTGCAGTGGCCCAGCCATCTGCCAATTTCGCCAGAGAAGGAAGACTTCCAAGATTATGTTCACATGCGTTCCAAAAACCGGTAAAGAATTATCAATAGACTGTGGGTCGCAAACGAGAAGGTGAGGTGGCTATGGTATCGAACTCAATGCAAATGAAATGGCGGTCGACAGAGACAAGTTGACAAGGTATCGGAGTTCACGCATCGCAAGTATGAAGTAATGACTGTTTGAAAAAGGAAGAAATAGTAAGAAGAAGCACAGAGGTATATTCGGCTTGTAGTGTACAATATACTTCATGGTTGACCACGAAAGCAATCAGGACGCAGCGTCGGGTTCGAATATCATAAATCAGGTTGAACCACCCGCAATGTCGTCATCATCCGGAAGGGCATTGATCACGTCTTTGATCAGCTGGATAAGCTCATCAATGTCAGGACGATCTGCCGGTTCGACCTGCAAGCACTTTCGGACCACCTCCTTGACAGGCTCGCTGATTGCTGCGCCGCTTTCTCTGCCGGTCTCTTCTGCCTGCGCGCCTCCAACTTTGCCTTTCCCCTTGGACGCTCCCGACTTCTCGTCGGGAAAGCGCCAGTCTCCTCCAAGGACGCACATGCTCAGGCTTCCACCCGTCTCTTCGCTGCGCGACTCGAATGGACTCTTGCCGACGAGACAGGCGTATAGCGTGCAACCCAGAGACCAGATGTCGACTTTCGTGTCAATGATAGACCCAGTTTTGACATCAAATAGCTCGGGTGCCCGGTAGGGCATCGTACTGTGCTCTGCTGCGGTGTCTTGTACTGCCAACGCGAGCGAGCGAGAGGTGATGGCGATGGGGCTAGGAGCCAATGAGCCGAGGTCCATCAGTATGGGGGTTTGGCCGTCATCATCGATCATGATATTGCCTAATAGGGAAACATCTGGATCAGTCGAGTTCCACGCGAAGTATGTCCGATGCTCTCTCCACTCACCAGGCTTGATGTCTCTGTGCGCGTATGGGCGCAGATCGCCATCCTGAACGCCTTCCTGACTCTGAGTCACCTCGTCATCCATCAATGGCTCATTCTCCTCATCCTCATCCTCATCGACGCGATGGCTCGCCCGCCGTTTCGGTTTCCCCATCTGCAGCGCTGCGTCCTCATCCGCTTCTTCGCCCTGCCGTCTGACGGCTTTCGCTTTGCGCGTCGACGTAGCTCCACTCTTCACCCGGTACTGGTGCATCGCCTTCAGCGCTTTTGCGACCCCGAGCATCAGCACCATGAGCCGTTTCTCGGGAAACCTGGTGTGGTTGACCAGGTTGGCGTTGATGGCATCTTGAAGGTTCCCCCGCTGGTAATAAGGCAGCAGGATATAGACCGTCTTCGACCCGGCGTCCCCTCCGTCCGCACGGAATTTCGAACCTGGTTCCGTTGAAACGCAGTGATCGATTGCATGGATGATGTTGGGTTGCGATGCGAACAGGTTATAGGCCTCCACCTCTTTCAGAGCTTGCGATACAGATTCCTGGCCGAACGGGCATCGGATCTTCTTCAGCGCGAACAGCTCGGACGTAGACTTATCTTGAACGAGGTAGACGTAGGAGAATCCGCCCTGTTTTGAATATCGTTGTGAGCGCAAGTGTTGTGATTAGTATTCGGGAGGAAGAGGAGTATCGTACCTCACCCAGCAGGCGGAGCAGCTTGAAGCTTCGGTTGTTGATTTTCAGCTGCGGAGAGCTCGGAAAGCAGCACATGCAATCCGTGAAATTGTAGAGCAGATCGAAGAAATACTGGGCCATTCTGAATTGAACGGTCGCAGCTGAATACGACCGAGCAATGGATCGATGGGCACTTGACGTGTATTGTTGAAAGCAGTTCGAGACAGGAAGCTGACGGGCTCCACTGATTGCGGCAGTAAACGGCGGAGTTACGGAGAGAGGGAAAAAGAAAAAGTAGAATGAGGATCAAAGATGCATGTAGCTCAAGGGAGAAGATAAAGGTGCAGCGTGCATGAAACCGGATGCGCAGCCAATACAGAATTGCGATGATGAGAAGATGGATCGAATGCCTCCTAGTAACTGAGTGGGTGAGATGAGATGTACAGTAGTCTCCTTCAGGAGGAATGATCATCAGCAGAGCTCACAGTAACAACTGGTCCCTTCAAGTCAATTACGCACTTCTGCCAATCTGCATGGGTTGAAAGTGGAGAATCAGTAAGGAAAAGGAGCAAGGAACAAACCATGGTTCATCCATGGCTGTTGTTTATTATTATTATTTATCCAGAGTTATGGTAGAGTAACGTGTATTTATGGAAGTATATATACCCCTTTCTTTTCTTCCGACATCTGCAACCATATAATTTGGGAGACAATGATACATCTGACTCTGTTGCAATTGATGTGAAAATCCTAAGGCTCTGGATGTGTCCATGATCTGATTTGCTGCTGTTTCTCTGTCCCATCTTCTTTGGGCTTCTATCCCCAGCGTAAAGCCCGAAAATTCATCGGGTCGCGATGAGTTGATCAACAGCGACTTAGTGAAAACGTCAACACCACTCGATATCTTTTTACTTCGACAACACTCTCCCTGCCTTACTTCGAGAGACTCTTCAATAGATCTCCAGAGTCCCCTCGCGACAAATTCTCTGAGACCTGAGCCTCTTCGTTCCGGTGCCGAAACGTCTCTCAACTTTTACACAATCCGATGGCGCCCCTCGACGACATCCAGGTCGGCGACCTGGTGAACGTTCCTGGAGGCATGTACGGGACAGTCAGATATCTGGGTCCCGTATCAGGTAAGCCAGGTCGGTTTGCAGGAATAGAACTTGCCGCAGAACATGCCAGGAGGGGGAAAAACAATGGAGATGTGGAAGGGCGAAAGTACTTCACCACGTCAGTGCCAGGGTCGGGCATCTTCGTCCCCATGAACAACAACAAGTACGTAACGAAACGGACCTCTACTTCCACGGCTACACCTCCCACACCATCGCGAACCGTCCCTCCCGTGAATTTCAGCAAATCCGTCGGTCCTGGCACCCCCTCAGTTCCCCGACCGCGAGTCCGCCAGCCATCCCTACCTCCACCAGAATCCCCGCGGACGACAGTGCCGTCCAAGCCCAGTCTTGGTGGATTACGCACCCCGTCCGCAGCCTCGAGAACGGGCCCAAGTCCCACTTGTTTTGCACGAACGCCCCTCAAGACTCCCTCTAGGCTCTCTGACAGGCCGCCATCGCGATTCAGTGTTGAAGATGACGCGTCGGTCTCGGTCAGAATGTCTGATATTCAGCGGGATGCAGCGGCGGCAGCGGAAGTGCAGGAGCTGAAGGAGCAAGTCAGGAGTCTGGAAAAGCAACTGCTCGACCGTGATCGACAATTGGAAGAACAGGCGGCAACGTTGGCGGAGTTCCAGAGGACGATAGAAGAGCTGGAAGGATCCGACGCACTGTCCATCCGTGCTCAGCTACGGGAGAAGAACGAGAAGATTGCTCAGTTGACGGCAGAATTCGACAGCCATCGCGCGGACTTCCGAAGCACATTGGACACGCTCGAAGTGGCCGCATCCGAGACAGAGCGGGTTTACGAACAGCGCATCGATGAGCTGATGCAACAAAACAAGGAATTACAAGACCGCGGGGAAGATGTGGAGGCGGTCGCTCAACAGCTCAAGCAACTGGAAGAATTGGTGTCGGAGCTGGAGGAAGGTCTGGAGGATGCAAGACGAGGAGAGGCGGAAGCGAGAGCAGAGGTTGAATTCCTGCGAGGGGAGGTCGAAAGGACTAAGCTGGAGCTCAAGAAAGAGCGAGAGGCATCCGCGGCTGCATTGAAGGGTGCGGAAGCGTCGGCGGATCCTCACAGATACTCCAGGGAGCTGGACCAGAAAGACGACGAGATCCGAGGTCTCAAGGCCATTATCCATTCCCTGAGTCGAGGCGACGCGAACTTGGCCATGCTCCAACCGAATGGGCTGTCGATAGCCGGAAGGCAAGAGCAGCAGCTACAGCACGACCCGGAGCATGTCGCTCAATTGGAGAAACGAATCCAAGAATTCGAAGAGCTTATCGAAAGGAAAAACTCTCGGATCGACGAACTGGAGCGTGAGCACCAGCAGCTGCACATGAATGGCCAAAGCCGCAGTCGCAGCCGCAATCGCAGCTCCACCATCACTCCCTTGGCTCCTAAACAACACAAGCCGTCGAGCTCCTCGGGCACTGTTGGAGCCCCCAGGACCATCAATCATGCGCATCGGTTGTCCGATCGCACCGTCGTCCCCGGTGACTGGCAAGATCCAAATGAGGGCCAGCAGCAAGAATATCATCATCGCTCCGCTTCAAACAGCTCTTACGGTCGTCTAGAGACCATGCACGAATCAGATGGGCGTTCCTCGGATGACGGGAATTCGCTGTGGTGTGAGATCTGTGAATCTGGCGGTCACGATATTTTGACTTGCACGAATATGTTTGGGTCCGGGGCTGCAAATAACAAGAATGTCCAGTCTGGCGAGAAGGCCCGAGCAAGCGACGAGCTCTCATCGAACGGAAAGGCAACTCCAGATACCTCTGCAGAGGAATCGGCAGAACCCAGTAAGTCGAATGGCATCAGCAGCTATGGGTCCCACTCTACGTCTCAAAAGACCGGCCGAGACGCTGTCTTGGAAGGATTGAAGGGCATCGGAGGCTTGACTTCTTCCATGTCGCCTGTTGCAGGAAAGGCATCCGGGGTTATTGATGAGACGAAATGGTGCGCGCTCTGCGAAAGAGACGGTCATGAAAGCATAGACTGCCCATTTGACGAATAGTGGAACCATATCATCACGTTGTTGTGTTCAATTCTCCATGAACCTTCTTTGACATTCATTCTTTTCTTGAGCTATCCATGCTCACCGCGTCGTTGATGTATGATAGAATGGCATTCCTCCAATGGGCGTGGTTGGATGTTTGCAGGCGGCTTCCAGGGTTCTCTTTCATACATTTTGTTTCTTGACTACTCTCCATCTCTTCTGTTCTTATTCTCAGCATAATATTTCGCTCTATTGACTTCCCATACCCCTTTACTTCTTTTCCTTCTGAGTCCCCTTTCCGTTGCTTCTTATGCCCTGTTGGGTTTGATGCCACTCATGTCGGAACGATGTTTTGCAAAATCGTTCGGAGCGTCCCAGCGTCATGTCGATTTGTATTGATAGCCTTTGATTGCTTGGGTCCGTGGGCATTTCCTTTCTTTCTTCTTGCCATGGAGCCCATGTTTAGCCCCTATTTCGTTTTGCTAACCTTCTCTATGGCCTTGAGTACATGATCCTCCTGCCTCTTCTAGCCGCTATCATTTGAAGCTGCCAGTTCGGTGACTTCGCGTCTCACCGTCTACCCCTGGGAACTATCATACTCGTTTGTATAATACTAATATACACTCACTTTTCTCGGTACGTCGAGTCGAGAAGAGATTGCCATTCTGTGTCTAGTGTACCTTCAGTCGCCCTCAAAGGTCAACGCCGGCTCGGAGAGGAGCACTTCTCCTTTTCATCACCCAACATGCTAAAATAACAGACCATAAGCGTAGAAGATACATTTCACTTTTCCATCATTTCGAAGCATGGGCCTCCCATTTCGGCTCCATCGATTGAGACGTTGACTAGAGACACCCCGTCCATTCCGTACAGAAATCACTCTGGGAACCTTGGAGGCTGAACAACCTCTCCCTCCTTGAACCTCGACTCCGCCAGCGTCCCGCACTTCTTACACGTCCGCTTCTGCTCATCGGCCCCAAACTCCTCCACGACCTGCTTAACCTGCGTTCCCAAATCCGTGCACACAAACCTCTTCTCCCATACGATCTCCCCGCAGTTCCTACAATACCACCTCATCGTATCTACTTCATCTTTCGCTCGAGGCACCTCCATCACCACGCCGACAGTATCCTTGAACCGCACAGGACAGTGTGGAGTATTCGCTGGCAGCAGAAAAAGAGACCCCTCGTGGATGGGGATGTCCTGGAACTTGGGTGGTGAAACAGATGTATCGACGGTCTTTAGAAGCATGGATCCTCGATACTGGTAGAAGAACTCCGGGGTAGAGTTGATGTGGTAGTCTGTCCTGGCGTTGGGGCCGCCGACGATCATAACGGTGTAGCCAGCTGTTTCTGGGGAGGAAGGGTGGTAGACGCAATAGTTGTTTACGGGGGGTTGGAGGAGGTGGGAGTTGGCTTCGAGCCTGGATGAAGATAGTAATTAGAATGATCTGCCTCGTCTTTCGGACCGTATGCCGGTATTCTTGTCTTGGGTTGTACCACAGAGCTTTGCGGGGGAGGGGTATAGAGGTCCACGACCGCAAAAAAGATACATACCATTTCGGAATATTCAGAGCAGGAGGAAGCATCTTTCTGGATCAAAGCTTGTTCTTGATATACTGATCCTAAGGATTTATTTTCAGAGACTGAAACAAAAGCTGTGTGAGGACCCGATTCACAATTGGAAACTCTTCCTGCGGAGGTTTCTCTGACATCAGTCATTTCGATGGAGGACGGAGATAAGAAATGCCATCTCGGGGTTAAGAGATAAAAAAAATTGGCCGGCGCGGAACAACATTCGCACGGGAGATTTTCTTTGCAGCCATCCTGCAGAGATAGTGACTGGAAGAGAGAAAAAAAATATAACATAAACCAAGGCGCTAGTATCACGGAGAGACATCTTTGTGTGACGAGTTCAGCAAAGATGGCGACTTCTCAACCCCTTCTCCGGTTTACCTCTCATAAGAATTTCGTGTACCGTCTGGTCCTGGCAACTTTGACTGGTCGTGCGGTCCATATTTCTCAGATCCGTTCTTCTTCGCCTACAAACCCCGGACTTGCGCCGCATGAAGTTTCCTTTCTTCGACTCCTGGAAGCAGTGACCAATGGCTCTCAAATGGAGATCTCCTACACAGGTACGATTCTGGTCTACAAGCCGGGCTTGATCACGGGCAGTACTACCAGCGTCGGCACGAGCGGCGGCTTCATCAGACACGAACTCCCAGCAACATGTACTCGCGGCGTGAGCTACTTTCTGATCCCGCTTTGTCTATTGGCACCATTTTCGAAGGCGCCTATGAAAGTGGTCTTCACCGGACCGGGTGTGATCACATCCGCGACCCCGTCGGGCGATATGTCCGTGGACAGCGTCCGGACCGCAATCCTTCCGCTCTATAACCAATTCGGCATCTTCAATAACATCGAGCTTCGCGTCCTGCGACGGTCGAATATCGGGCAGAATGGCAAAGGAGGTGGTGGAGAAGTGCAGCTGATTTTCGGGCACCAGGTCCGCCTCCCCAAGACTCTTCACTTGATGAACCCTGGCAGGATAAAGCGCATTCGCGGTGTCGCGTACGCTGTCGGCGTCTCTGGTTCGAATAATGCAAGAATGATCGAAACGGCCCGTGGCATTCTCAATCCGTTGGTGCCCGACACGTACGTCTTCTCGGACGTCTCGTCCGCGCCGCTGGTGCCTGCGCCTGAGAAGAACAACCCTTCTGCAAAGAAGAAGATCGGTCTTGGATTTGGTCTGTCGCTAGTGGCGGAATCGTCAACGGGATGCTTGTTTTCGGCTGATGTGGCGTCTCCGCCGACTGGTGGTCAGCCGCCTGAAGATGTTGGAAAGCAGTGTGCGTATCAATTGCTTGAAACTATCTCTAAGGGCGGGTGCGTTCCGCCGGCTGCAGCTCCTACTATGGTCACTTTGATGACCATGGGGTCTGAAGATGTCGGTCGACTTCAGGTCGGAAGAGAGGTTATTGCAGACGAGAACTTGATCCAATTGGCGAGGGATTTGGCCAAGTTCGGCGCTCCGGGCTGGGGTCTCAGAGATGCTACCGGTGAAAACGAGAATGGCGACTTGATCATCAGTGTTGTTGGAAGAGGCATTGGCAATGTTGGAAGAAAAGTGGCTTGATCTCAAAGAAAACGAAGGCTGGCTAATCAGGGCCAGCATTTCTGGCGATGGCTTCCACAGCGTCTTTCACGGCAAATCCAACAGCGCAGTGTATCCACCTACAGAAGGGGGCAAGCTCTTCTGTTCTACGCCCGGGTACTGCGACAGGTATATGGCCCGTAGCTTGGATCTCAGCTGGAATTGCATTGGTGATCGCTACATCCGAACAGCCCACACTTGCCTCGCAGGATCCTTGGATATTTCGGGCCTTCCAGATTATTGCTCCCCACCACGGGGCCACGCGATAGCATGATCGTTCCTGTGCCGGCTTGGAATTCGATGCACTCAAAAATTTACCCGCGGCAATTCCGGAATCGTTGAGTCGGCACGCTTAGGCCCAATTCTCGTCTGATCTCAGCACCCAGAACTCATCTCACCGGCGTCTCGTGCTCACTCTCTGTTCCCCCTGGTATATACCTAGAGTCTCTCGGACATCATCCTGGTTTGGCTCCAGGGATTACACGTACCAATATCACCACCTCGATGTCTATTTGATCTGTACCAAGTGATACCCTGAGACGTCTTACAATATGTACATACTATCATCGATGTGAATTCAATGTCGCAGGCTTAAACACTATCTGCTATTTTTGACTGGATCTTCTTCTGCTCTCCTTCTTAGTCCTCTTTCGTATCCATTTTTTTACGTGCATTTGCAACCCTTTTTCGACTAACCGCAATGCCTAGGAAAAAAGCGTTGACCCATTCCACCAGCACAAGAAGATTGAGAGAGGGCATCGGCAGCCCTGGCAAATGGCTTGACGTCGACCAGCAGTACAGAATGGATGTTTCTCGACCAGGAACAACGACAGCCGTTGATGGAAGGAGCAATCTTCCTACAGCTCCAAGGTCACGAACATGACTTATACTTGTGATCCTGCCACTGCCAGAAGCAAGACTGGGGTTCTTCTTGACTTGATGGCATTAGAAGCAATTCGATCATGGCCCTGATGCGCTGTCATTGCCCAGCATGTGCGGTGGAAGCCAATATCAGAGACATCAACCTGGTGAAGTACAACATGATGGGGAACGCGTGTCTCTGTATGTTCCTGGGGTATGGTGTTTTGTATGTAGATTCTCTTGACGTCTTGGCCGAGGTTTTTACCTCATACGAGGATGTTTCCCTCGACCTCGCGACCTCTAGCCGCGACCCAAATGGAAAGACACGCTGGTGCTTATATCAATGACGACATTTTGGTCACACACACAGAGAGAGAGAGAGAGACAAATAACGGACTGCAAATGTTGTATTTGTTCCTCTGTCTAACACGCTTACAGAATCGAATGTTAGTTATTCACTTTGATGTGGCTACCTTTCTTCCTCATTTATCTTGTAGTATTGAAAGCTATCGTCGGAAAAATTTGCGTCTATACAGACTTCATTACGTGCATGCCTTCTTCTTAGTATCCTTGTCTCAGGTTCTCCAGCAGTTAATTACGAGGGTTTCAGTACTGGAGTAGGTTAATCCATCGGGAAAAGATTCCATCACTCTATCAAGATGCCTGGAAAGAGCAGCCAAAAACCAAAGGAATGGAATGTACGAACGTGTTCTTGAGAAAGAACATTGCAGAAGATAAACCCCACTGTCTGTGATCTGGAAACTGATCCAGCATTTATTTCTTCACTTGCAGAGATCGATCAGCAGATCAGCAGAACTGAGGTCCTTGAGGCTTACTTGGGAAGCATTCTCCATGGGGTCACGGTAGAGGGAAAGGGACAAATGTATTCATCAGTGTTGTATATATAAGTGACACAATGGGATTCTTCCTTATGAATGATCTTGTATAATCGATTATATATCAATGTTAAAAGACGAGAAAGGAAACTTCATGGATCCAACCATGTCAGTCTGTATCTCCAACTATCTCCACAGTACTCCGGGGGGTTATATGCTCGACAGATGGATCGGTTCTCTGCATCAACTGAGAACCCATAAAGGCAGCTGGCATTACATCATGCGGTAGACAAGGTCAGAAGCCAACTCGGTGGTCGTATCGAGAAGGGCACGAAGACTCTTGTCCGATACATCGTTGGGACGATCCTGCCTACCATCCGCAGGGTATGTGGGAGGACTGCTGCGCACCACGCTTTCGACGGAAGGGCAGTACTCGGCCAAATCACGAATCTTGCAAGCGGCATAGTGGACAACGAGCTTTCGCAGTTCATTATCCCTGGGCTGAGGGGCTGAAGCAGTCGAGAGCCGGGCGGTTTTGGTGTAGGTATAGTGAAGAAGGTCAAGGATCATCCTGGCCTTGGAGGCTGTGCGAGCAGTGCGGTCTTCGTCTTCTTCATCCTGCGGACCGGGAAAGGTGAGATGGAGAAGGTCGTTGTGTAGCTTTTGGAGGCACAGCTGGGCCAGAGCCGGTATCAGATACTTGGTGGCGAAGATGTAGAGTTTGGCGTGGAAGACGAGATATGGGAGGTCGTTGTTTGGATGTGGCGTCGAGAGGGGCGTTTGGCCTTGCTGCGAGTGCGAAGGCGGCTGTTGAGCAGCGTATTGGAGGTTGGTGAACTCGTCCCATAGACTGACTCCCTTTGCGCGCGGAAGTGCGAACGCGGACTGGTGGTGCTGGTGGTGGTCGACGGAGGTGTCAATGACAGGCGTTGACTGTTTGCTCCCTTTCTCGTCAGAGGCTTCTTCCACAAGAACCGGCTCCTCCTCCGTCACAGTCGGCTTGTGATCCAACTTCTCTGGTTGATGCGCAGATTGTCTCTCGAGCAAAACAGCGTCAGCTTCGGGAGAAGTTGGTGCACCTCCATGTTCCCAAGTGTCAGCCTCTGCAGTGGGGACGGCCGGTTCTGTGAACCCAGCCTGGTCGTGATTCTCGAGCTCATCCTGCGGCTGTTCAGGCGGTGGAGTAGACGGAGGAGTCAAGTTCGAAGCAACATGCTCCAGTGGTGCGCTGGTGCTGGTGCCGGTGCCCTTCCCTTTCTTCCCCTTCTTCCTGTCACTTTTGCTCTTCTTGCCTCGCTTCTTGTCTTTGGGGCCTGGGTTCTCGTCGCCGGAATCTTCCTCCTCCGCAGCAAGGACCTCACCGGAAGGTTGCTCAATCTCTCCCGCAGGAGTTAAGGCATCATTTGGCTCTTGCACCGAAGACACAGTAGCGACAGCTCTGTCATCTCCTCTACTATCCACTCCAGCTAGACTTGCCGCAGGCTTTCCATCAGCTGACGATCCAGTCTCGTCCAGAGACTTCCTCTCTTCCTCGCCAGCTGTTCCAGCACATCCTGGAGGAGCAGGCACCAGAGGCGACGTCACAGAAGACATGGAATCCGAGCGAAGCAGCCCTTTCCAAGGATTCGGAAACTTGTTGTGTCCTTCCCTCGACTCCAGCGATGGAACGGTATACTCGCCCGTATATGCGTATTCGCAGAACGCAATGAAGGTCTCCACATCTTCCTCTTCCAGAATGGCGATGCCGTGCTTGGACTCGCGGCTTGTGCCGTTGTTCATCAACTCATCCAAGGGCTTCGAGACATGCTGAGCTAGGCCCCTCTGGATGGTGAGTTTGGTGTGGTGTGGACCGACGAGGAAGGTGAACGGTGGAGAATGGACGATGCTGTAATATTCAGGGAGATCATTCCAACGGTCAGCGGCATGGTTGTCATTGTTGACTACTTGACACATGGATGGGCTTTAGTGCTGGGGATTGTCTGTCTCTTTTCTTTCTGGTTTCTGAATGTTGGGTGGTACATGCTGTGTGTCTCTCGTTTGCTGCAGATGCTGACGATGGGATGATGTGGAACTCTCGACGGAAGGGTACTACAGCAGCTTTGTTGTTTTCGGACGTACCTGCTGTAATCTCGAGTTAACTCCATGGACGAAGAATCCTTTTTGCTGTGTAGTATGTTGTGACAATAAAGAGAGCTGACAAGCACCTTTGGTTCTGGATGATGCCGAGCTGTGAGGTATATATATATCTTCAAGAATGAAGACAGAGAAGAAGAGAACCAACCTCTTCTCCTCCACGGGAATCTCCCTATTTCTCTTATTCGTATCTCCTTCCATTCTTTTGGCTCGCCTGATATCATATCATATTAATTGCTCGTCAGCAGGCACAAGACCCAAGCCAGATGGGTCAAGCGCAAAGCGGTTCTGCTACGTGGGAAAACATGATGGGCGTTTGGTCGCCGGCACTGACAATGCCAGCAGAGAGAAGCAATGGATTAGCTAGTTCGCACCACCAATGCAGAAGCTTGCCAGTCCATGCTTTCCAGCGCATCATACCAAGTGGGACAAAAGAAGTGCGGTATCCGAAACGAAAGTATAGTGTAGTACTTTTGTACAGGTTGTTGCCCAATGCCAAGTGCTCGCGAGAGCCCTTAACAACAGCAGCAGCAGGATCGAAAGGCAAAAGTGAAGACTTGAGTCCCTCTGTTTCTCTACTTGACTACGTGGGCATCTGTATGGTGGCATTGTTTGGCTTTGTATGGGTCCAGGATGTGAGTCTTCGTCACTCAATAATGGAGCAAAGATAGAGAGGGTTTCCACCAGGCACAAAAATGATTGGTTGCAGTGCTTGCTAGCAGGAATCTAGCGGTCTGGTCAGAGTTGGTTGGATCGATGGATATTCTCACCAACTCACAGCAATTGGAAACAAGTCAAGAGCGCGAGGCAATCGAGGTTGAACTTGTTAGGGTACTTGTACAAGCTCGAACGCGCTACATGCATCTATGGGCAGCTCAGAATCCAGTACAGAGTAGTACACAATATGCTCGAGATGAGTATTCATCCTATCTTCAAGCTTCCAAACCCCCGATCTCCATTCTCTGTCATACGCAGACATCCCAGCCCAACACATATGTATGCATCATCTCTAATGCACCAACCTAATCTCCGTCCTGCCCGGTTCCCACTCCCTCAACTCTTCACCCACACTATACCAAAACCTCAACTTCACACACTCCCTCCTCGCAGCCTCAATGTCCCCCCGATCAAACGCCTGCCCCAACGCCCTGACACACGCCTTCACCCGGTCCTCATTCTCCCTCTTCAACCTCGAGATCGTCTCCTCCGCTTCCTTCCCACCTGAACCCCCGACCTCCTCAATCGTCTCCTGCACCTCCATCACCTCCATCAACGTCTCCGGATCGAGCGCATGCTTCGCTGCACCATCTTCCGCCGTGACGTCGATCCCGTGCCATTCCCGCAGGAGGTACTGCGCGCGGAGCAACGGGTCCGTGAGCGTGCGGTACGCTTCGTTGATGCGTGCGGAGAGGGCCTCGGCGCGCTGCTTCGCGGGTCCGGGGGGGTATTTGTCTGGATGGATGAGGTTCTGCAATCGGAGGAATTCGCGGCGGAGGTCGGGGATGGAAATCTCGAAGGGAGACGCGGGTGGTGGACCAGAGGGGATGGTGGTGGGGAAGATGGTGTAGTGGTTTGTTATGTCTGGGGCGGGGACGGCGGAGGGTGCGTCGCCGACATTATTATTGTCTGCATTCCCTGTCTCAGGTGATTCTGGCGATGATGGCGACGATTTGACCGAAGCGAAGCGACGCGAGAGAGGCTGGGTTTGTTGTGGGTGAAGCGGTGTTCGTCCAGGTCGACTGCTTGCGACGGCGCTGGTGCTTTTCAAGCGAAACTGGCATAGAATGCACGGTTTGCTGCTGGGACTTCCATTGACAGGCAGAGAGGGTCGTGAAAGACCTGTAGAGGCACTTGTCGGAGTGGTAGGTCGACAAGTGGCTTTGCTGGATAGCCGTTGCACGAGTCTGTGAGATCGAAGCGGAGTGGCCATCTTGCAGGGTCTTTCAATCTCGGAGAAATTCCACCGAGGAGGAGATGGTAAGTGACAACTATACCAGTGTAGAAGGAGTTTGGTTGTCTATGCGCTCGTCTGGTGTTGATCGGTTCTTTTCTCCCAGAAGCTTTGAACTCGGCATCGGAGAAAAGAATCCGAGGCCGAACCCTTTTACGTCATCCTCGGACGAAGAAACCAATTCTGGAACATCACGAACAGAATGTACTCTCGTAGTATACAGAGGAAGACGGTTGGAAGACATCAAGCTCTTATCACACTTAGATTAGATATTCGAATGTACCCGTGGGTGCCATTGATCTATTTCACGTCCCGGAGGCTTTCAGCAAAGGGCTAGGCTGTAGATTTCGCTCATCTGTTCAGCAGAAATTAAGTGTGACCGTTGTGCGGCCCAAGAGCTCGGAGAGTACATGGCAGGGCAATAGATTCTCTGCCGCTTCATATAGATATGATTCGATCAGGTTCGGCCCAGGTGGAATCTGACCTTTCCTGGCAGCGGATGCTGTGCCACCAATACTAGGAAGAGAGGTAGGCAGTCCGTCTGTAAGAATGTGACCGGTGTATAGAAATGTCTGAGAAAACCCTGCCTGTCTCCTGGATCTGAGATGATGTCAAGCAAAGTCTACTCGGACTCGAAGCTGAAGTTCGAGAGGCGATCACGCCAGAGCTACTCGATCCCCCATAGTTTGACGGTCCGGTCGTGACCGCAGCTAGCAATCCATTTGGCGTCATCACTGATGTCCACGCTGAGCACATTGCCCGAGTGACCACTCAACGACTTCACCAACGACCAGTCGTCCGCACTGAAGATATTGACATTCTTGTCGAAACCGCTCGTCACAAAGAACGTGCCCGATTTCCTCGGCTGGATTGGCGCTGGCTGTGCTGATTGTTCGCCTGCAGTCAACGTCGAGTTGACCACGTCCATGTGTCCGTTCTGGGTCTCGATGGTCGGCAAGTAAGAGGCTGCAGCAGACTCGGTGCCTTTATACCACCGCACATCGGACACCACGCTCTTGTGCGCGCCAATGCCACCGATATTTCTCACTGCCCTCAAATCCCAACACTTGACCCATCCATCACCGGAACCCGATAACACCCTGTAGCCATCGGCGCCCCAGTCCAAACCATAAATTTCCCGTATGTGACCCTCCAGAATCATGACTGTGCGGCCCGTCCGGAGATCCCAAATACGACCAATGCTGTCAAGCCCACCGCTGGCCAGCAATGAGCCGTCATTGTTGAATGCCACTGTGTAGACCTCGCGAGAATGACCCTCCTGCAGAAGCAATTCTGTCGTGGTCTCCACATCCCACAAGCGCCATGTCGTGTCGTACGAGGCTGAGGCCAGATATCGACCGGAGGGATGAAACTCCACCCGACAAACACGGCCAGAGTGACCTGAGAGCGTCGACAGGGGCTGATCCCGAGTGAGAGACCATAATACAACGTTACCCTCGCCGCCTCCAGAAGCCAAATTCACCGCGGATTCCGACACATTGGACGAAGGGAGAGTCGCGCCGGGAAACCACGACAGGCCGCCAACACGGTCAGTGTGGCCCTTGAGGTTGGCTTTCTCCTCCAGATTTGGCACAGTAAGCAATTTGATGCCCCCAGCCCAGTTCCCTGCCGCGATGGTCTGCCCGTCCGGGGCAAACCTCGTAATGCTGACGGGCCGCTCGCCGGCAATCTGCGATCCGTACAGATCGAATCCATGAAGCTTTTCCTTGATCGCCTTTCGATGCTTGATATGTGTCCGTAACGGAATCGTCGATTCTTCCCTCAACCTCGCAACCCGCGCCTTTGCGCGCGGTAAGGAGTATCTTGCAATTGCCTTTCGCGCCTCCAACAATTCCTGGCTGCCCTCCGTGTAGAACTCTTCTTGCTGCTCTGCTTCCTCTTCAGCCGCCTCCGCTTCGGCGGTGGCTTCGCGCATCTCGATATCGCCTTCGGCTGCCGCTGCCTGCTGCTTCTCCGCGAGATCGGTCAAGAGTTCGCGCAGTCGGTCTCTGCGATCTGCGGGCCCTTCGCCGAAGAGCGTGATCGGTTCCCCGAGTTCTCGCAGTCGCATCCGGACTCGGTTGTCGTCTGTAGGCACCGCCATGGCGGCGGCTCTCCGTTTCCGTTCGAATTGTGATAGAATGGCGGATGCTCTCTCAGGCGGGATGCCCGCCGCGGCGGAGGGGAGGTCATAGTCGCGGTCAACGGCTGTTGGACTCACAAAATGGCGCGTCAGAATTCATCTGTAGGGAGCCGATTGTCAGAGGTGCAGGCTGTACTTACGGATATTTGCAAGGTCAATGCCCGTCTCCGTATCCTAGTTAAGCCGAGCCATTGGACGTCAGCGGGAGTTCCTGAAGCGGCCTCTGTGCGCCCACAACGCACGCTGTCTTTGTAGATATATCGTAAACATGGATTTGCCAATCTGATAGCATGGTTTTGATGGATAGAAGGAAATCCAAGATGGGGGAAATTGCTTACCTCCGCCGCCGCCGCCTCCTCTACATACGCCTGTCTGGAGGGGTGCATCATCTTGGCTGATTCGACCCTGTCTCTCCAGCAGTCTAATTAGAGAAGAAGAGGGCTTTGAATAACGAGGAATTAGAGATGCGACCAGGTTTAATCTGCGCAGGAGATGCGGAAGGGAGGAAAGGGTGGTCTTGAAGGCACGCGAATGCTGGCGGACAAGCAGAAAGAGCTGCAAAGGTTGAGGGTGAAGTTTGAAGAGTTGCGGGAGTCGTCTTTTGCTGCCAAACTTGAAGATAAACAATACTAATCTCCAACGCTGTCACTGAACTTCTGATAACACCACAATATGTAGCAATCTGTCAAGTATAACTTTCCCTCCTTATTCTATGTACATTGTTTCCTGGCGGCTGTCCATGAAGCCCACCATCGTCAATTCGATGACGCTAGACCAGTCGGCCATCGTGGAGAATTCCCGGTGATAAAACCCAAGAAAAAAACCATCGCGGCGATGGATAAACAGACGTCCTGCTGACAACAGACGCTGCTCCTTCATCATCATCATTCTGCTACTCTCATCTTGCCTTCTGATATACTCTGTACATTACAGAGAGTAGTCTCGCCGCTCCGTTTCATCGACTTTCGATCGTCTCTTTGCCTCTGGTGTCTTTTATGTTTTATGGACCTTGGATAGAGCAGTACAACCACCGCGGCTTCTGTCCGTCTCTTTATCCCCACCCCCCTTCAAATGCTCCAACAGAGTCTCCTCCTGCCACGGTTATTGCTGGAGGGTTCTGCTTTGCAACGTACAGGGCCCTCCAGTGACGATCACCGCCGCCGATGAACCCCTTCAGAGCCGTTGCCTGTAGAGCCTACAATAGTGGCCTGCATGCTTCGGGATTCACCTCCATTTCCCGGAGACCAACGCAGTTGCAGGACCAATTGCGATTACGAATCGACTTACGACCTTCGAAAGCACCATCAACAAGAGGTTTTCATTCGACTCGTTTTCACCTATCGGCTGATCCCTCGCGCATCACCTACCGCGTCGCAGTCTCCTCCTCCGGCAAAGGCCGCCGCTTCCACCCCATCAAGAATGCATATAACTTCGACCCGGACGTGCATGATGCGCTGGGCCTCGTTTCCAGAGAAGACACAAAATCAGGACGCAAGAAACGGCCAGACAGTGGCGAGGATGCGTTCTTCGTCAGTAAAGTCGGCAATGGGAACAAAACCAAGGAAGACCGTGACCGGGGAGCTATAGCGTTCGGCGTCGCGGACGGGGTAGGCGGCTGGACCGAGTCGCGAGTCGACCCAGCGGATTTCTCCCATGGACTGTGCAGCTACATGGCCAAGTCGGCGTTGGGATGGACTTCGCCTGCGGAGAAGCTGCGCGCGAAGAGCCTCCTACAGATGGGGTACGATCAGGTGGTCGAGGACGAGTCGATCTCTGCGGGAGGGAGCACGGCGTCGGTGGGTGTTGGGTTGAGTGATGGACGGGTTGAATTGGCCAAGTATGTCTTGCCCCCTCCCCTCTCCAAAAAAATTTTTGGTAACATACATGCAGAAACTGACAATTGAGTACAGCCTTGGCGACTCCGGCTCAGTCCTCCTCCGTCTCGCAGCCGTGCACCACTACTCTACCCCTCAAACACACGGCTTCAACACCCCCTACCAGCTCAGCATCATCCCGCCGCGCATGCGCGCGCAAGCATCCATCTTCGGCGGCGCCTTTCTCGAGGACTTCCCCCGCGATGCGGTTACGACTACCCTCCGCATGCAGCATGGCGACGTGCTCGTCCTCGCCACGGACGGGGTGTTTGATAATCTGAACAATCAAGATATCTTAAAGATCGTCACGGGAAGGATGCTTCTTACGGGAGCGTGGACCGCCACGCCGGACATGGGAGTCGGAGTGTCGGCCGTGCTGGATCAGTTAACGAGACCGGGGGGGTTGGCGCATTTGCTCCCTCGCCAGTCATCGTCGTCATCCTCATCAGACAGCTCGACAGATTCGGATCGTACAAATGCTACCACCACAACCACCACCACCAGTGACGATAAAGAAAAAGCATACACCCTCCAAGCTCTCCTCGCCGCCTCGATCGCAGGCGAAGCCAAGCTCGCCAGCGTGGACCTCCGCCGTGACGGTCCCTTCGCAAAGGAAGCCCAGCGGTATTATCCAGGTGACTGGTACCGCGGCGGGAAGGTGGATGACATCTGTGTTCTTGTCGTGGTAGCAGTTGGTGAAGGTCGAGATGGCAGCGGCCGATAGAGACTGGACACAACTCGGATCGGGCATTGAGGGCATTTCCATCGACTTTATACATGTAATGTCTTTATTGGAGTTATGCATGGATGGGATATATACAGAAGGGAGAGGCACAAGCCGGACAGAGAAGATATTATAAACATATGTATATGTATGCAATACACAGACCTAAGCATGGGATAAGCGATCATCGAGTTGCCTAAGACTCACTTGGTGATATTTGACTGTTTACCTAATAAGACTGCATGTAACTTAACTTAGGAGTAAATACGAAGTCATGACAAAGATGATCTGTTGCAGCATTGACCTCTCATGCATTCCACTAATTAGTTAGTTAGCGAATTACTGGGTTATGCTACAGAGTACTCCGTATATTGTGCTATGCTTTACGCCCGACTTTTTTTTTCTTAGAACCTGAGCTTGAAGACCAAGACCTGGTTGTCCAGATTGTAGCCCGATTCATCCGAGTACTTGAGCTTACCACCGTTCATGTGTCCATCCTGAGTAATAAAGTCATTATCGCTCAAACTGAACAAGAAGTATTCCTTCTCGTCAGCGTCCTTCTTGCCCTTCCCCTCATCAGACTTCACCGACTCGCCGTCGGCGCTAACAAGCGCGAGACTCTCCCACTTCTCGTTGAGGAGGAAAGCGTCCTGCTCACCACCGTTGTGGAGGCGGAACTTAGCCAGCTCGGAGTTGACGTTGAAGTCCAAGAAGGAGCAGTACTCTGCAGGGTTGATGCCGGCGTTCAGCACGCCCTTCGCGGAGGCAATGGACCCGTTCGCCACGTCGTACTCGTCTCCTCTGAGGTCCGTCGTGGTGGATTTGGAGATGGAGAAGATATCCGCGTGCCGGTAGACGGACTGGGAGTACGCCTGGCCGTGGCCGAAGCCCGAGTCGCGCGCCAGAATCAGAAAGTCGCCCGTCGGGAGCTGGTGGATCTCGGACTGCGCGGCGATGGTGTTGGCCTTGACGGGGTCGGATTGGGTGTAGTCGGTGTATCGGGGCAGGAGGACGACGTGCTCGTGCTTGTACGCGGGCTTGCCGGAGGAGATGTCGTACTCGAGCAGACGGGCGGGTTGACTGTAGTATTTCTTCTTTCCGCCCTCCTGCATCAGCGCCGACTGGATCAGCGTATACAGCGTCTTGCCGTCGGGGGAGACGGTCAGGCCCTCGAAACCCTTGTTGTTGCTGCGGCCTGTGTCTGGGTCCGAGGGGATCGGGTCTGCGGTCGGATTGTACAGGGGTGGCGAGTCGGCGCTGAAGCTCAGCGTGCCGTTGCGGCGAGGCAGGTAGGCCTGGGGAGGCTGCAGAGCGAGGATCATCCGGCCGTGCTGGTCAAATTGGTACACGTAGGGACCATATTCGTCGGAGACCCAGAAGGAGCCGTCCTTGCCCAGGAAGATGCCCTCGGCGTCGATGGGGATTCTCCTGCCGCCGGGACCTGCGCCGCCGAACCCGTCCCCGGTGAAAGTCGCAACGGGGAGAGGAGGGAAGTCGGGAAAGGAGGCATAGCCGGTGCTGTCGGCGTCAAGACCGGTGGTGGGCTGGCCATCCGGACCGGTGAAGAGGATGGTATCCAGGTACTTCAGCTGGAGATTGGGTTCGGATGGATGCTCGGCTGAGGCATCTGGAGCCAGCTTCAAGGAGATGGAGAGCTTGTGCACCCGAGACTGGTAGTTCAATGTTCCGTTGGTATTCCTGGGATATGAATGTTGGTTGGTATATATGGTCTGAGAGACACCAAGGAGTCAGAACAGGGAGGGAGGTTCTTACCAGCCACGATCGGGCATTGCGTACATGATACCCTCGTAAGTCTCAGGTCCGGTCTTGCGCCAGGTGAACTGATCGATCACGGCAGCGCTTCCAATGCCGCCCATCGTGTCGCCATACTTGTCCGTCGCATTGGAAGGAATGAACCCATATCCTGCCAGACCGGTGTATTTGTACGTGGTGCCCCCACAGGTGGTTTGGTTCACGACCTTGCAAGAGCTCTGCGACAGCGCGGCCGCAGTCACGACCGCAGGCAAGATTGTTGCCAGAACGGAGAGACGGGGCAGCATCTTGACAGCCTGAGAGAGAGAGAGAGAGAGACGGATTCAACAAGGAGTAGTATTCAAATCACCCCACGGTAAGACGATTCATGTCGGCACAATCTCCCCAGGCTGTCATGGCTGGAAATTATATATAAGTGACCTTCCATCCAGGCGACACCAGCCTAGTGAATTGCTTTTTTGTCCTGCATTCCATCATCGAGCCATTCCAGGAGAGAAAAGTAGACGAGGACGCCAGCTCGCCAACACTTGGATGCTTTTTTTGTTTCATTTTAGTAGCGAATAGTTCCTCCAGTGGAGATCGCATGCGGCCTCGCGTGATGAAGGAACGCGAACTATCCCAATGTCTTACTTCGACCCCCAAAGGCCAAGCCTCCAGTCCGTCGAACGTGGTGAATCGCGCGTCTTCCACTCGTCTGCCGCATGTTGAGTCGAGCGCCTCGAAAGGACTTGGCACTGCACAGAATAAGAATCCCTGAAGTTTCTGACCAGATTCATCATCAATCATGGTGCAATTGCTCCCATGCGGATCGCGGAGTGCTTAATGAGAACAAATGCTTACTGAGCAGCTAACTAAGCAAGCGGTAAAAGCGCTAGGATGAGCCAACAAAAAGAGACTTGATTGAATAGAAAAACGCACGGCTTTTTGTATATTAATTCCATTGATTTCTGGCTTCAGTGCTCAGTCGCAACATTCGGGACGAAACGAGTCAAGCGCGAGGTCGAACAGACGTAGATGGCACGAAGAACACAGAGATACGAGCCAAAATACAAAGGACACAATAAGACAGCGCAGGAAGAAAAAAAAAGTGCAAAGGTTTCAAATTCGGCACAAGATAACGGAAAGCTGGAATCAGAAGATATCGCTCTTATACGGCCACCCCTGCCTGCTTGGCCTTCTCCTCCTCCGACTCGACCTGCTTTGCTGCAGCTGAAGCAGCTGCAGCTTCAGACTCCGGCTTAGCTGGCTCTGGAGCCTGTGCCTTTTCGACCGCGTCTGCATCGGGCATCGGCTCGTCCGCAGCTGGCTCAGCCGTGTCCTCGTCCTTGGCGGGCTCGGGCTTCTCTTCCGGCTTCTCCTTCTCTTCCACTGGCTCGGTCTTGGATGTTGTCTCTGCGCCCTCTTCCTCCTTGTGGACGCCGTTGGCCGTGGGCTTCGATTCCTTCTCCTTCTCCTTCTCGGCCGGCGCAGGTGTGGTATCCGATTCGAGCACCGGCTTCCACTTGTTCAGGATGTTGATGGCGCGGCCTCGGAAGTCGAACTCCTCCTCCCGTGGGATGGAGCTGAGCTTGAGGATCATCTTGAGGACCTTGTTGATCTTAGTGGTGCGGATGATCGACACCTCAAGGTCAGAGTAGCCTTCCAGCTTGGTGAAGTAGTTGGACAGCGTCGGCATTTCCTCCTCCTGAGGAGGCTGATCGCGCGAGAGGAAACCCTTCTGAAGTTTGTGGCGGATGTAGAGAACTGCGTATGATTAGCTTCGTTTGATTCTAGAGCGTTGGAATTATGCCAAGAAGAGCACCATACTTTCTTTCTCTCTCTTGTCCTTGACCTCTTTCTGATCCACCGGCTTCTCGGGCTCCTTGGTCTCCGCGCCAGTGTCTTCACCTTCGTCGCTGGTCGCTGCCTTGCCACCCTTTTTGGCGCTAGCAGTCTGCTTGGCCTTGCCAGTTCCAGGCGTCTTCTTCGTCTCCGCTGCCGCAGGAGCCTTGGGAGTGGTCAACTTCAGCTTTTGGGTGGTCTTGGGTGTCTTAGAAGGCTGTAAAAGAAACCGCAGGCGCGTTAGACAAGCAAGCGTCAGATGTCGGAGGGAGGGGGGGCATAGCACTTACCTTCTCGGTCTCTGCATCGGTATCAGCATCCTTCTTTCTCTTCTTCGAGCTCTTAAGCTTCTTGTCTTCCTCATCTACATCTTCCATCTCAACGTCCTCGTCTTCATCGCCGATATCCGTGCTCTTGCGCTTCTTCTTCTTCGCCTCCTTTTCGGCCTTTGCCGCCGCCTTCGCGGCAGCCTGTGCCTCTCGCTCTTCCTGCTCCTGCTCTATCGCGCGCTGATGCTCGGCCAACATGTTCTTGAAGTGTTGCAGGCTGTGGTTCTCGGCAGCCACTGCGTAAGCCGCCAGGAGGGCCTTGCTCTTGCCCTTCTCTGGAATGTCCTTGCAGGTCTCGGGGTCGAGAGGCGTCAGATCGGTATTAGGAATCCAGGCGCTAACGCCGCATTAGCCAAAAAAAAAGAAAGGCAAGGAGATTTCACTCACAATTCATTTGTATGCAGGAACATAATCGGGAATGTTCTCTCGTGAGCCCTCTTGCCGCCATCAGCGTAGTCTTCTCTGTAAGTCCCATCTGGTCGCATAGCGGTGACAGGCCTCGTCGTCAACAGAGACTGAGGCAGCATCTCCTCGTCACAGATGATCGCAGGCCAGGGCGGGTAGCTCCGAAGACGCGCCATGTAGTACTCGCCCGGTTTCGCGTGCAAGTGCGTTACGCGAACCTGCGACTTCTTCCTGCTCAGCTTATTCTTATGCTCCGGCACGCCACCAGACTTGCGTCTTGCGCTGGAGGACTTCTTCGCGGATGCCGGCGTTCCGTTGGCCTCCGGCGCTGCAGCAGCGGTCTCTTCCTCGTCCTTCGCGTCGGAGGGCTCAGCAGGCGCGCTAGGTTCCTCAGCCGGAGCTTCCGCTTGTTCAGACTTCTCAGGCTCGGCAGCGGTCGCGCCCTCTAATGAACGTGCAAACAGTCAGTATCAGCGATAGCAAGGTACATCGAAGGGGCAGCTTCGCGACGTGCAATGTCCAGCGGGAGCTTCTTACCAGGCTGCTTTTCCTCGGGGCCATTGGTCTTCTCCGTGTCCTTCTCTACCGTCGTGGTCTCAGGCGCCGAGTGTGCGAGATTAGCCTTGGGCTCGGCAGAAGGAACGCGCTCAGCAGTCGTCTCACCAGCATCAGCAGCAGGTTTGGAGGCAGCAGGGGTGTCTTCAGCCATGATGCGCGATGGAAGTCAACGAATAACAGATGATGGAAGGATGGATGTGGATGCGGGGAGGGTGAGGCTGAGGTGTGTCAATGGAGTCGAGGGTGGTTGTCGGTGGGAGACAGTTGAGTGGTGGAGAAGTGTCGCGAGGACGGGGACCGTGGCGGGAAGCACGCCGGGACGGACAACAGCAACGCGTGCACTGCGCAGGAAAAAAAAAAGGGAGATGGGCGTGGACAACACCGCAATGACGCAAGACAAAAATAGCTCGTCCAGCTCAACACCAGCAACCCAACAACACAGTAGAAGCGATTTTTCGATGCGCTCGCTGGTTCAGAATAAGTAGACAATCTTCGGATGATAAAAAGAAGTCAAGCTGTGGACCAGCCGACTCAGAAACGGGTGGCAAGGGGATCTAGACGGAACTTTCTGGGCTCAGAGGAATGGAAAACGAGAAGATTTTGACGACAGATCACCGCGAATGCTGCGATGCCTGTTGGGACACAGAAAAATTCTGACGAGTCGCGTCGAAAGCAGCGAATTTGCGCGAGCGGCAGCAGCCAGCGGGAAAAGTGATGGGGTCACAACTCGGACGACGATGACGATCCCCCAAGCGGTTCAGCAGAAAGCGATCAACACCTCAAGTGGATCGTAGGAGAAGATAGAAGCTCAAGAAGCTCAACAACAGCTGTTGCGAGACTGATCGGGCAGCAGAGTCTTGTTCTCCGCGATCAGATTAGCCTCGAGACTCTGGCCTCGGGATGCGAGACGGTCACGGGCGCGTAAGGGAAGATGAGCCCGACCGGCACAGGGAAATCGACACAGGAGACCAGTGACCACGAAAGTCGTGAATCTCTTGCCAGGAGACGAATCTGGATGGAAGCGATCGCTCTTCAACCCTGTTCGGCCTGCGTCGGAGATGCAAATGTACGAAACAACAGCCACGGCAGACTTGCGGGCGGGGCGTTTCGAAGAGCTCGCGAAAAGTGTTCCTGCAGAAATAGTTAGTCCTGACTCATCTCAAGAGCTTAGCTGAGGAAATGAGAGAGTACCAAACAGATAATGGAATCAAAGTCTATTATTTTGGCGCGACGACGAGGCGCAGGACTTGACTACCTGGGATGGTTGAAGTGGAATGGGAAATCGATGGGCTGTCCGCAACTCCCATCAATACTAGCTAGTATAACTACTTCACTCTTACTTGAACCTAGGGGGATGGGAAGGCTGCTCTCGCGACCGTCGGAACATGCACAACGTAATCTCGCGATGAAATCGCTCGTTGAGAATTGGAAGTAAGTACTCCGCAGAGAAGTTTCTCTGCTTTTCATCCCTCCAGGTACTCCACAAGGGATGTGTGGCTGGGCACTCAGCTACGACTGGCTTTAACACTACAAGCAAAATTCAAAAGAACAGCAGGTTTTCTCTCGGTCTAATGATTCTACATCACGAAGGACATTGCTCACGCAGGGAAGACTACGATGTCTCATCCTCTATCTACCTTCCCAATTTCACGGTTGGATCTGTCGTTTTGCATCCAACAAATTGGTGGTCGCGAAACGTCGATATTGGTCAAAACATTGACAAGTAGTACCCAGCTTGCGACAAAGCGCTTGTTGGTCTACGAAGATTAATTGACGTTCTGGCATGTCCCGATGCGATAGAAACGACGAGAGAATCGTGAGAAACAGAAGGGAAGCAGTCTAATAAAAGACCAAGTATACTCCTGCAAGATGATATTCACATCAAGGATATTATACGAAGGGCCTGATAGACGGTAA
Organism: Evansstolkia leycettana; assembly: GCA_000787455.1. Lineage (NCBI taxonomy): Eukaryota > Fungi > Ascomycota > Eurotiomycetes > Eurotiales > Aspergillaceae > Evansstolkia > Evansstolkia leycettana. The sequence continues at coordinate 11,614 of JSYV01000751.1, read as the reverse complement.
AGATATGTTCATGTTCGATGGAGCGAACGGCCGCTCTCACACCGAGATCGTTGGACATACGTCAGAACAGCTGAAAAACTGCCAAAACATCCAATGGGGTATCAACCGAGATCCAAAGGTGCACGATAAGGAGACATTAAGAAGACAAGTTCAAGGGACATTCAGATCGGAGTGCTCATGGGGACAAAATGGCATAACAATGCGTGTCCTCATCACCCCAGTCGCCGTCATCCTCGAGCACATCGAGAATCGCAGGGTCTGGCTTGTGAATGCGGACCAGCCGAAGAAAGTAGTCCTCCAGGGGAAGCAGGTTGAGTAGCACGCCGTTGTATCGCCATCCCAGAGAACATACCACAGCCCCGGCGACGGCGTCCAAGAGGAAATGATTCGCAGTCGCGATGATGGCTACCAATATCACGAATGGATACACGAAGCCGACGATCAGACACGCCAGACGGCGCCATGACGGGATCTGGAATCCGAGGAAACCCGCAAAGCGAGACTTAGCGAGCGAACGACGATGATGAGGCGGAAGCGGAATAGTCACGATGGTGAGTCCGATCAAGAGCGAGTAGCCAAAGTGCAAGGAGGGCATAGCGGCTATGAGTATTTGTCAGTCAAGGCTCGCAGGCCGAAGAGGATGCCGCGAAAATAAATACGACAGGATCCACTCACCATACTGATTGCAAAAGCGGTTCTCAGTCCAGATGCTACCAGCGCCGTTGACGCCATGGACCGTATCGATGAAGCCGTAGCTGCGAGCCAAATCTCCCTCTGCACCTTCCACACTCTTGTCGCTTAGCAATCGAGGAGGCATACAGGGCCACAAAGTGAAAACCACAAACGCCAACAAGTTGCAGACGGCCAAAGTCCTCCGCCGCGCCTGATACAGAAGCGGGCCCCCGGGGGAACCGCTCACGGATCCGCTCGGCTTGCCTGGCTGCGACTCGGCGAGTCGGTTGCGCGTGGTAGTGTAATAATAGAGCCAGACAAGGAAGGCGATGGTGCCGGGAATGTGTATGAACGAGTAGGTCCAATTGATCCAGGTCATCAATTGCGGATGCCCCAGGAAGAACTTCTGAATTTGGAGCTCCCAGGAAAGTCCAAGTTTCTGCTCGATCTCGATCAGCTGCAATGCATGTTTTCGCGCGACGTCCACCGTATCGTCTTGAAGAGTGACGGCAATAAAAGCTCGACCGAGTTGGTATGTCTGCAATGATCCAGTCAGTTTTGCTTTCAGAGAACATCTATGCAGAAGAATTGAGACAGAGATGATGAAGTGAACATACCCAATAGACCAGCGCCCAATACCAGCACTCAACCAGGAATGGAAACTTTTGCAAGAGACGACTAAGAAGACGATTCTCAAATATAACGGTGTTTGGTGACTTGACCTCAAATACCATCAAGCCAAAACCTATTCGCCGTCTCCGCCATCTTTCTTCATGGAACTGCATTGGGGACAACGAACGGACGCTCAACAGAGTATCTTCTACAGTTGGACTGGCCAGTCCTGACTCGAGAGAATCCAGCGAACTCCCCCGCGAATACTCTCGTGATTTACGAGCCTGCGATCTTCGCCAGCGGAAGGTACTGTCGGAGGCCCGATTGATCCAGGTTCCTCCGAAGAGGAGAACGATGACCACAAGAGGCTCGATGATGGCCATGGCTCCCATAACGACCGTCCGTAATGAGATACGTTGAGCTTGCCAGCGGGCCAAACAGGATTGTTGACAAGGACTAGACGCGAGGAAAGAGGGAGAGAGAGGAGATAAGAGAGTAGACCCAAGATAAACGAATGGAAAGGACGACGTCTGATAAGTCCCGCAAGGGGCATGAAGTTATCAAAAGCAGAAGGCAAGACACAAAGATTCGGGTGGGAATGATAGTAGACATAAACATCATCGGAACGCGCTCGCTCTGGCAATTTATCCTTGGGCAAATGGTTCTTGTTCACATTAGTCAGAGTGCAGCTGTTCAGGGCCTTTACTGGAGGCCCTTCAGTTCAATTGGAGGCTTGGAAGTCATTTGGCACAAGTCCTAGGTAGTTCAGAGCCTAGCCAAGAGAGATGCCAAGCTGCAGCAAAACCAGACCCAAGAACGGAGATCGGTTTCAGCGGAAGCCGGTGGAATCAGTCGAGTCAGAAGAGACATCTGCTCGCCGTGACTGGATCCGAGAACTCCGCATATTCATGGATGGGACGTCTCGGAGACGTAGACAGAGCGCTCGATGGGCCATCATCGGAGATCCTGCCCACCTCGATAAGAGCTACCTCCCTCTCGCCCAAAGATTTCGAAGAACCTGTAATGCAGCGCAGAGCTATCGGCTACATGTGCGAATCTTCCGTACAGGTAGGGGAGGATGTCGTGTGCAGGTGCACCAATTGGGAAGGACATCACACGAGCATGAGGTCATCGTCATGGTTGAGCGCCAAGACGAAGCAGCGCATCCTGTCTGAATGCATCCGTAATCAATCGTCATTCCAGGCATTGGGAGAGCAAAATGAGAAGCTGACAGAGTCGTGTGGAAGTTAGACCAGCTTTACAGTTGGTAGTTGTTCCGATCTACGAAAGAGGACAGGGATCCGAATGCTCGATCATAGACCAAGGGCTGGGCAGAGTCGTGGTTGGTGGACAGGCTCAGGAAACAGCATCTCTTCTCGGCATTTCGGTCCACTGGTAGTCCGATTCCATCTTGTCTTCCTGCATAAATTGCATAACGATCTTGCTCGGGAATACTCCGTACATAATCTGTCTCGCTGAAATGGTTTACAACAAGCAATGGATGACCCCTACAGATTATTTGAATATCTCGAGAAACCCGATTCCTCCAAGTCAAAGCTCAGCAATTGTTGACATACAGCAACTACGCGGATCTCCAAGGAGACTTGCCGTTCTGGCAACCTTGAGGTTCGGCTTGGACTGGCGTCATACTGGGTTGATAGAACGCTGATTTCCGACCTCGTGCCATACGACATGGAAGAGAGTGGTCGGCTAGCGGAGACGTATACCTCTCAAGAAGGAGAGGCATTCTGGATCGAACAGGTAACTGCGTTATTGGATCTTCAATTATTTCAAGACGCAAGGCTGATGTATATGCAATCTACCATGGCGACACATGTAGCCTGGCCCTAAAACTGGAGCAGCCCTGGAATGCTCCCTGTTTCGAATGAAGCATATAAGGCCCCTCTACGCTGGTGGAACCCGGTTGTAAGGCTGAGCTCCTTCAAGTATCTTCCAGTCAACCTCAGTTCCGCAGATAATCATCTCATAATCTCGATTTGCAATGCGTCTCTGACATTCTGCATTCGATCACAATACACAAGGGAATTGCTCTGATTTTGGGTCTCTGAACCAACCGTACCATGACGTCATTGCAAGATAGGCTGTCGTGACCTTGACTTCACATTCACCAGAAACAAATAACAATCATCCATGCTGAATTGATAACCAAAGGGTCCATGTGCCGCTCGCTCTTGGGCCACTCATGGCTGTGATTCTCGAGGAGAACGGGTTGTATTTACGTCAAACGAATGTCACCACCATTTGCTCATCCAGCATCACAAGTCATGATCTGCCGCAGCACAAGTTCATGAACCGGATAGAAGCTAACTGACAAGTCTTACTGCTCATAATGAATGATAGTAATACTCGAGGCCTCGTCGATATGACACTTTCCATTGTGTGCCTTGGTGGCTTAACAACGCAAATTCAATCTGATACAGCCATCGAAGGTTAACTTGACAGACTGAGAATCAATCTACCAAACCCAATCAAGCGCAAGATCATACTTTACTCTGAATATGCTGTCTCCAGCGCGCAGTGCCACAGCAGCCATGGCGCGACGACCTTTCAGCCATAATAATACTCTTCGCCATATCCCCAGCGCTACGCTCTCGCCCATCGCTTCGAGAAAGCTCTCCATCACCCCCTCTGTACAGAAGACCGCCACCCTCCTCGAAGACAAGAACGATGGATTTGGCTTCGCGAGGTCGAATCCCCGACCTGTCAAGCCTAGGAGCAAGGGAGTCACGGAAATCAGAGGACCATACTATACCGTATGCCTGGCTTGCTCGCATCGTATTGAATATAGATTAATACGCCTATGCAATCTTATGAAAGAGTGAACGCTAATGTGAGAACCTGCAGGTGATGGGGAAGCGGTACTTGGCTGATGTGCTTGAAACGTGCGTTCTTCAAAAAAAGCGCAACCATCCTACTACCTATCAGCGTTACTGACTCTAATTGTCAAAGTATGGGCACGCACGTGGATGGTCTCAAGTTCGCAGGAGGTCAGTCTCCCTTCATCGGTCGACGAATGGAAATTCATAGGAAAAAAGGTTGGAACCCACTGACCGGACGACTGTTCTTCAGGCTCCTTCTCTTTATTCCCAGAGAAGCCATTGAGAGAATTGATTGACCTTGCGCACGAGCACGACGTTTATGTCTCGACTGTATGATGCTATCCTATCCAACTGACCTCATACTCTTGAAGGAGAATCCATATGTTGATATGTGTCAAAACCCTCCCGTACAGGGCGGATGGGCCGAGCACCTTCTCACCCATCCAGACGCCAATTCCGTCTTTGACAAATATCTCTCTAAATGCAAGGACTTAGGGTTCGTCCCACCGATATATCACTGTCCATCCCACCCATTCCACACTCTCTTCTAACTCTTCTTGCGTTTCCGTCAGTTTCGACGTCGTCGAACTATCATCCGGCTTTCTCTCCTTCCCCGCAGACGACTGGCTCCGTCTTGTCGACAAAGTCCACTCCTACAAGCTCAAAGCAAAGCCTGAACTAGGCATCCAATTCGGCGCCGGCGGCGACACCGAAGCCGCGGGCCTCGAAGCCCTCGGCACCTCCGATCCAGGCAAACTGGTGAACATGGGGCGCAAGTTCCTCGACGCCGGCGTGGAGCGACTGATGATCGAGTCCGAGGGGATCACGGAGAACGTTCGCTCGTGGCAGACCGATGTCGTGTCCACGATCATGAAGGAATTGCCGCCGGAACGAGTCATGTTCGAAGCGGCAGACCCCAAGGTGTATAATTGGTACGTTCGGGAGTTTGGGGTCGATGTTAATTTGTTCGTTGATCATAGTCAGATTGTGCAGTTGACGTGCTTGAGGTCGGGGATTTGGGGGATGGCTGATACCTGGGGGAAAGTGGTTTCGTTTCGGCAGCAGTAAGGCAGTTGTTGATCTTTCTGTCTGAGAATGAGGTTTCTGCATGCTTGATTTTCATGTCCTTGTCGTGGAGACGCTTAACTTTTGAGAAATTGACGAGCCGAATCTTTGTTCGAAATGTCAAGTGACAGAATGTACACACACACTTCTCTAAGAGCTTATATCCTTAATAGGCGAAGAAGAGACACTCACACAGATATATCTTGGTTAGAATGAAGGAGGAAGTCTTAACTACTCACGACTGCTCTTTCAGTCAATGATCATCAGTGGGGATTGATGCTGATAAGCAGCAGTGCTGGCTTACAAAGTGTCAAAGAGGGTATAATTATTAAGGTAAATAACCATGCCTGACATCGTTTGTTCCTCACTGTTGCATATGAAAGTGTGAAGAGTAGTACTATGTTCTAGTCAAGGCTAAGTTCATACATGCTACAGTAGCCAGCTGAGCACTATGAGACATAATGTCCCCTGTAATTTCAACCACGGTCTGATGAAATGACAGACTTGAGTAGAGCAGAATCTCAAAGAAAGCTTCAGCAAGGTGAATGGCAATGTCCACATTGGATGTTGGTCATGCATGCAGGGATAGGAACATTCCATGCATATTCCAGCATATAGATCCAGTTCTTTAAAGCCTTGCAATGCGCTGACACCTCGAACCCTATCTTCACATAGAGCTGTCGATATGTCAGATGAGAAGACATTGAAGCTGTTCCAATCTGACAACTTGGTGACATCGAAAACCACGAGAGTTCATGATACGCCGACCTACAGCCCGTCTCCAGGCTCCCACAGCTTCATCCATCGGTCATCAAAATCACTTCCTTCTTGGTAGAATCTGATATCTGTGCTGAGCCGGATTATCCCCTCTGCATCTTCGTTCCTGCAACTGGCATGGATAATGTACGCGTCATGGAAAACCACATCCCCGGCTTCATAATCGGCAACGAGCCACTGCCGTCGACGCTGCCCGGGCTCTCCCTCCCGGTGCGTTTTGTGAAACTCATGCGCATTCTGAGAGAGCTGGCCGAATTTGTTCATATGAGCGTTGAACGCGCTGATGCGTTCGCTTTCTGGCAGTTCTTGTGCTCGCCGTTTGAAGTCGTCCTCAATCATCCGGCCGAGCGCAACCGAGTCCGAAAGATACATCAACCCCCCGCCGTTTGCGCGGATGTCGCCTGCGAAGGTTCTGATTAGCGTCGAATAATGATAACCAGGTGTTTTGCAGCCCCGGCGACTCACCAATCGGCACCCATGCTGTGAGAAAATCTGCGGTACCCTTACGGAGAAAGAGCTTGTCGTAGTGGATCCCCGTGCTCAGGGCCCCCGGGGCATTGTGTCGGAGCATCGTCCGTCGAAGAAGGATCTCCCGATCCCATTGCATGATCTCCCGGACGAATCTACGCAGCTCTGGATGTTCCAGCAACTGGAGGTACGCCGGCTGAGTGTGCGCCTGGATCATGGTCTGGATTTGCAGTTCCGTTGGAGGCAGATCGCCTGCACCAATCCCTCCGTGTAGCAGAGGGTCGTCCTGGCCGTTGAAAATGCCATCTTGCGGCGAGGTTCCAGGCTTCAACAGGCCGGTCGGCTGGTAGCGCTCGAAATATCTGCCAACCATCAATGCCATAGTTCTCAGTGGCAGGCGGGCCGACTCGACTCAACTCTTTCCGCACATGGAGCACCTCTTCCCGGGGCAGCAGGTTCTTGATGAACACATAGCCATCTTCTCTCAGTCGCTTCCGGATCTCGTCCATAGATGTCTCCTTAGGAGTTGATCTCAGCCACTGCACATCGGGAACTGCGAGGGGCGGGCCTTCATTGGAGCGAATATCGCCCGGATGCTTTGGCCCAGCGGGAACGGGTGTTGGCAGGACTGTTGCGAGGCTCATCTTCTTCGTCAACGACTTATCAGGGACGAGTACGTCACCAGATTTGCGCGCTTCTCATCAAAACCCCGGGGCAGTCGTTGGTTGCTGTTATGTAGGCGGGCTGCTTGAGAGACGGTGGTGGATCAGGATGATGGTCATACGTTGCTGCTTGGTCTGCCTTCCGAATGGTTTTTAAATGTCTGGAATTCACTGGTGATAGTCACATTAGGATTCATTCGGTCGTATCCGAAATGTGGCCGGAAGGATTGACTCACCATGCGGAGTTCTTGCCCGCCAGCGATACTTAGCGACTCCATACTGGCTGTTGGCGGATGTTAGTCCCTGCCACACAAGGCATACGACGAACAACAAAGGCCATGCCATTTCAGACTCTTCGGACGCGCCCCGATCTCAAATCATGTGCTTCCTTCTCCTACTGAAAGAAAGCCATTGGTCAGTGTTATGCATTCGCTCGGACGTGGAGGAAGTCGAAGTTTTTCCCCGCACTTCGGTCCATTGTATACCGATCCAATGTCGAGCTGGAACATCTGTTTGTCGACCCCAAGCAGGAAGTGGTAGAGCATGTGGCCAGGCCCATCAGTTCGTGATCGGGCTGTGTTGCCTGGTATGATCATCCATTCCTGGTTCCCAAGCGATGCAGAAGTTGCTGACTTGGCACTGCTGGGACCAGTCGTAATTGACGGAAAACATCCGCAAGGCCCGTCTGGTCTATCGAGGTGCGTCCAGCGCCGCGAGGATTGTACTGTACTTATCCACGTGGTGATGAAAAGCTGCTAGAGTAGAGGTCTCTCTATCGACCAATTCGTTCAAACGAGTCGCGCCTTGCCTATCATTTCCAGACAATCGTGGCCGATTTGATATCGCTCGCGTGATTCCTCCCTGGCTTCGACACTCACCCTCTCCTTATATTCTACTACTCTTCGTGGTATGCAGGGATTGAAGCAGTATTAGCTGCTCATCTCCATCTTCTTGGAGTGGGTTCCATCATCGATACGCAGAGGCTGCATTGTCGTTCGCTCAGGCTGCTGGGAACAGAGCTACCGCACCAGCACCTGGATAACGAGTCGCGGTTGTCTGCTCTGGCAGGGAGTTTGCTGCTCATCTACTATGAAGTATGTCTTACCACAGCATGCTCACCACACTTTGATATAATGCGCGGCGTCCGGATAAAACGGGTTTCGCTGTCTCAAGCGAGTTTTGACGAGATGATTGAGAATGGTTAATCGCCTCGATCGACTAAGAATAGCCATACGTGCGATGGCTATTCTATACTTCATGCTCATCTTTGCTTGTTCAATTCATCTCCTTCGATTATTGTCAGATTTCTGCATGATTCAACCTATCTCAGCCCCCGGTGAAGATGATGAGAGGGAATAGATTGTTTTCTGTAGGTATTGGTCGGTGATATGGCTTTATAGCACAAGTTTGCATTATCCTTAACTGAAGTGTTCACGTTTGGAACTTGATTGTAGGAGGATTTACGGCTCGCCAGATGGCCAGGTGCAATTTGTAATAGTGGTTAATTTAACTAAGTTAGTTAACTACTGGTAAGACATTAGTAAGTTACTAGTAGCAGCCGATTTTGAGAGTCAATAAGAATGGAGGGGCGGTAGCGCGTATTGTATTGTATTGTATTGTATTGTACTGTGTAATCTGGGGTTAAGCCGACCCCAGAATCCCGGGAATCTCAGCGATCAATCCGAATCCACGAGTTTACCCTCGTCTCCCCTCATGAACTCCAGATATTCGACGCATTGAATGTGCTGGACATCAAAGGACTCGCTTTTCTCTGGGGACGGTTCACTAATGCTGTCTCTCCATGATCTGCGGGAATGCGAGATGCCCCCCACGTTGGCTTCGGGAAGACTTCCGTTCAGTTGCATTTCATCAAACAGAAGCTGCGAGAGGAAGAAAGACGATGCAAAAGATCTTGAAAGAAGATATCACGAGATATAAAAATCAAGGAAATCTGACTTGAGAGAGTTGTGGAATACACCATCGCAGAACAACTCTCATCTTCACCCGTCACAAACAGACATCGTCACCATGCCTCGAGCTAGTACGGCGCCAGGAGCTCGCCTCCGCTGTAGAAGAGCCTGTGACAGCTGCAAGCGGAGGAAACAGAAATGCAACGGCGAACAGCCATGTACCATCTGTATCCAGCGTCGCAAAGAATCCGAATGTCATTTCTCGGACAAGCCTGCGCGCCTTCTCAGGCCCAGTGGGGCCAAGGAAGACGCCATGCTGCTCAGCGAGACGACGAATCAAACTTCGCAAGGCGAGACAGCGATGGATCGTTTGCTCAACGCCTTAGAGGAGGATAACAGCGCGAACTCAGAACGGGCCAGGGACGAGAAAGACGGCACGACGGCGCCGGTGCCCAAGGTGGCGCGACTACTGCGAGATGGACAGGGCAAATTCATGTACATTGGCGATTCGGCGAGTTTGTCATTCTTGCAAACTGTTCGACGGATAGTGTCTTCATCGATCGGGCGATGCGAATTCACGGAAGACAGTTCGCGACATTCAATGCTGGAAGCCTTCCAGAATAGACCCAGCTTACAATCCGGCGCCTTGATACCGCCTCCTTCCAACGAGGAAGCGCAAAAGCTAGCCCGTCAATACGTGCTCGCCACCAGTCCGCTGCTGGATGTATTTGATCTCAATGAGTTTCATTCTCGCCTCTCTCATTGGGTTGAAGATCCCACGGGAGACGAAGACACCGTCAGTTCCATCTTCTATCTGGTCCTCGCCATAGGGTCCCAAGTGTCCAGCACCGATCAAACGTTGGCGGAACAGTATTTCGTCAGTGGCCGTCAGCTTGCATTTTCTGCATTCACCGAGACCCCAAGTCTCTACACAATCCAGTCCTACATTCTGATATCGATGTACATGCTTGGCGCCTGCAGACGCAATGGCGCGTTCATGAACTTGGGTATTGCTCTTCGCGCGGCGTATGCCGTTGGGATCCACAGGAAAGACGCAAATGCTCTCTTCTGTACAAGAGAACGGCGCGCCAGAGAGCGTGTGTGGCGAAGCCTGAGGATGGTGGACCTGTTTCTCAGTGCCTCCCTGGGCCGTCCGCCTGCAACGTCGGACTTCGACCACGACATCCGTGAGGCCGCCACCACGCAGGCGGACCGGCAGCGCCTCTCATCGGAGGAACAGCTCTCCGCGGCCGTTGCTGCCTTATGCCGCATATTCGAGCGGATCCTAACGGACGTCTACATGAAGCAGGTCATCTCAATCAACGTCGCGGAGACGATCTCAAACCAACACCGCAACTGGGTCCGCAGTCTACCGGCAATCTTGAAATCACAGACTGAGCGGCTCGACTCCACCAAGACGCTGGAGACCTCACTGGCAGCAGCGCATGTTCTCGGCTCATACTACTGGTCCATCATCCTCCTCACGCGACCGTTCCTCATCTACCGCGTCTCCCAATACGTGAAAAGCAAAACCGGATCCATCACCACAGAAGACAGGTCTGGAAACTCACGCATTGCTCTCTTCGCGGACGCATGCGTCTATTCCGCTCTTCGCGGCCTCGACGTCGTCGACGATCTTGCCCGGTATAACAGCAACACATCACCATCGCTACCCCGACGATTGCCATTCCTCATCAACTCTGTTTTCAATTCAGCCGTTGTCCTTGGAGCAGCGTTCTTCGCAGACTATGACAATCTCCTCCCGCTCGAGGAAGGGATGAACAAAGCCGAGAGATTTCTGGAGCTCTTCGTCCCGCATGATCCGCACGCGTGCCGCTTCTTTCAAATCATCACGTACCTCCGCGCCGCGGTGAGGGAATATGTCCGCCGTAGGAATCGGCAGTGGATGGAGCGCCGAAGTAGACAGGTTGATCAGCTGTTTGGTCAGGTTGGGCTCACTACTGCTGCTGCTGCTGCGCAGGAATTTAGTACCTCATCTGCTACCAGTTCAGGCGAGGAGAACACAAGCTTGCCACATCCACAATCACAATCACAATCCCAACCACCAACCTCCCTACAGGCCGTAGCGTCTCCTTCGTCACCCGAGAAATTCCCTGCACAATCACTACCCCCTCAATCAGGACGCCTTCAAACAGGCAACACCAATAACAACGACATCTGGGATTCCCTATACGGCGACGCTCCTCATCCTCCTCAGTCAGGCCTGTCATACGGAGGAGGAGCCAACCAAATCACCCCAGATGCTCTCACAACGACAGGGATTCCCATCGACTTCTCCCCCGGCGGCACTATCATCATCCCACCAGTTCCAACATCAACAACACCACCACCACCGCCACAACAACATCAACAACTCAGGGACCCAGGCCAGGCGCAAGGACAAACACCACTTTCGGATATGATTTTCCCGGACGATAATGGGCTTTTGTATATGGCGGAGGATCTCCCTGTTTTTGGTCTCTGGGATGTGACGTGAAGAAAATGTATAACAGAGTATCACGGAGAAAAGACGGAAACGCAGTAAATATGAAACAATATCTCAGCATCTACATACCTACCTACGTATCTATCTGCCTGTGAGGATTCT
>JSYV01000750.1:0-16853 GCA_000787455.1 Evansstolkia leycettana | reverse complement strand
TTTTTTTTTTTTTCATACAAGATAGGATTGATAGATGGGGATGAATCTCCCGTTTGCGTTTGATCCGGTCAAGTTCTTTATGATTCATAATAAATAATACACAATGCAGGGAATTCAAGGCAAGAATTTAGACTTCCAGGCTTTTCAACATCCTGCCATAAGAGAGATAGCTAGCGAACCAAGTGGATTAACTTGGAAACAGTCAGCCAAAGATAACTCCATGGGTACCTAGCTGAGCTGATGGGTCTGGCGTCTGAGTTCTTGGCCCAGGATTTCAAATGGACTGACTACACTACCAAGTCGACGTCTCTGTTCAATTCAAATATAGTATATTCTCTGACAACCTATATGTACCATACATACACGTCCTGGAAATAGCAAAAAGAGGAAAGAAATGATAAGGAAAGAAAAAGGCATCGAAACTGGCAAAAACACAGATGACGACGCATAAGAGCAGAAGAGACGGGAATGAAACAAGAACGAAGTAATCGGAAGGAGTCAAATATAACATGCTGCAATCAATGAAAAATCATGGAGGAGCACCCCTGAGGTGGAGAAAGAGCCAGGAATAGCAGAACCAAGAAGTCACCACACGGAACAAGATGGGGTCCGGATGACGATGGACGAAGTAGGAGTGAGAGAGGCTGGGTGTCCTTTGACGAAGAAAGCAGCCCTGGCTGCAGCCTGAGATCAGTGTCAAGATGTCCAAAATTACGTACCGAAAAATGAAAAGGTCACGACAGATACGAATGTTCTAGGGCTCGCTGAAGCTGCGGAACAGTGGAAACGAGACACTCAAACAAAAACATTGCCGGAAGACACGCTGCGTTCAAAGTAGACATGGCCATAACCGGACTTCGATTGCGCGTGACAGCGTTAGAATGAAGAGGCGTATGGAACATGGTAAATCCACCAGCCAAGATAATGTACTTTGGACGAGACGAGGAATCATGTGCCACACATAAAGCGGGACTATATAAGCCAATGGCGGGGGTAGGAAATGGGGACATTAGTGTACTAGAACCCAAATGGATTCGTGGGCGCTAGTGGAGAGAAAATGGGTTAGCGAGTGATATCTCACAGACAGAGAGAAGGATGGCAGAACACTTACTGGCTTGCGCAAGATTCGCCCTGAGGCCTGTTGGCTGCGGTGCGAGCTTCTTGGCAGGCTCGTGCTTGACGCCGAATCTGACTGGAGGTGGAGGTCCAGTTTTCTGGGGTTGTAATGGCGCGATGGTTGGCTGCTGAGGGATCGGAGGCACAGGCGGAGGTGAGGTTGTGTATGGCATGCTGCCAAGCCCGTTCATACCAGTCGGCTGAGGTTGAATGCCCGTGGGCTGCGGCTGCAATGCTGGAGGCAAGACGGAATTGATACCAGTTTGCATGGGCTGCTGCTGCTGGAAACCCGTGAAACCAGTCGCTTGGGGTGAAAAGCCCTGGAAACCAGTTTGCTGCGGACCAATCTGGCCGTTCGTGAACGGCTGAGGTTGTTGCTGGAAGCCGAATTGTGGTTGCGGCTGCTGGGCGAAACTGGTCGGTTGTGGCACCATTCCGTTCTGAAAAGGGCTCTGCCCCATAAAGCCAGTCGGTTGAGGTTGGAGCGATTGCTGGAAGCGTTGTTGGTTTAATTCGTTCAAGCTCTGCCCCGGTGGCGCTATCTGAGGGAGATTCTGGGGAATGCCGGTCAATTGAGGCTGCAGTGGAGGAGGCGCGAAGGAGCTCTGCTGGGCGAAGTTTTGAGGAGCTGACAACGGCCGCTGCGGAGGCGGAGGGAGGAGAGAGCTCTGGCCCATGATCTGAGGAGGCTGAGGGCGCTGTCTGGATAGCATCATCGGTTGCTGGAAGCCAGTTGCTTGAGAAGTAAGGCCCTGCGTGAGGGGTTGCTGTGCAGCTTGTCCAACCTGGGCGAAGAAGCTGGGAGTAGCCCCCGTCTGCTGGGGCTGCTGAGGTTGGGGTTGCGCAGGCACGGCAGTGGGTTGGGGCTGGGTAACGGGAGGATTCGTTGGCTGAGCAGGGGTCGGCTGTAATGGTGGAGTGAGCAGAGAGAGGTCTGCCATCGCACCAGTCAATTGCTTCTGAGCAGGTGGCTGAGAGGTTGTAGGTGAAGCGGCCGAAGCAGACGTTGATGAAGCAGCTGGTGCATTTGAGGTAGGGGCAGTAGCAGGCTGCTTCGGTTGCTTAACTTCCCAAGCGTCATCATCAAAGCCCCGCTCGACAGGCTTCTCAGCGGTGGCTGTGGCTGAGGATGGAGGAGTCTCTTGAGGTTTGGCACTATCCTTCTGCTCGAAAGCCTTGGGATCAACTACGTCTCCGGCCGGAACAGCAGGAGTCGGTCTCCCTTTCCTGGTGTTGTTCCGTAGAACGCCACCAGGCCCAGAGAACAGACCTCCAGCTCCGCCATCCTCCCCGTTGCCGATGACTTCTCCGCCAAAGCTGACGTTCCTCAGCTTGGACTTGGAACCGGTACGGTTGAACATGTTGTCAAGATAACGCATGACGCGCAAGATATCGCCTTCCTTCAAGCCAAGAGTGCGAAGTGTTTCTGGCGTGATATCCGGGAGGACACTTTCATCCATCGAGTCCCTGATGAAGTTCTGCGCATATCTCTCACATTGATGCGGACCAACACCAGCCTTGAGGAAGAAATCAAACCAGTCATACTCCGGTGGTTTGGGATGCTCGACTGCAGCACCTGCCAGTTTGCCATCAGGTGGACCCCGAGGCTTCGATTTGTCGGCTTCTTGGCGCATGCTGCGACGACGAATATCAGACAATGGCTTGTCTTCATCCAGAGAGACACCAGTGACTTTCTCCACGTATTCTAGATCCTCCACGGACATCTTCGCAATTGGAACGGCAATTTTGACTCCATTCATCTTATGAAGATGGATCTTTCCATCGTGCAAACCGATGAACTGCGCCTCCACTGTGAATGTCTTGGTGCGATCGGTCCATATTCTCGTTTTCGTTGGATCAGGTTCTAGAATTTGCTTTTAGCAAGAACTTCTCTCTATAAAAAAAGAACACACGGACTTACTGGGCTTGGTGCTATTCCTATCAGACTTGCTGTCGCGCTTGCTGGGACGCTGTGAAGGAACGTTATCAGCGTCTCGGGCCTCCAAGGTGCTACGCCGCTCGGGTAGCCTAGCTGCAGAGCCTACCTCTGTTGAATTGCGCGAATCCATCGACTCGGTCCTTGACTTGCGCAAGGCTGCCTTTGCCAGTCTCGACTCCTCCAGTCGGTTCTTCTCCACCGTGGAAAGGCCTGACTCGACACCTGCAGGCTGAGCCGACACAAACCCGGTGATCTCGATATAGCTGCTGGGAACCACTCCCTCCTTGCCATTCTTCATTCGTCGCACCATCCACCATTCCTCAGACTTGCTGTCGTCCAAAATAACCACTTCGTCTCCCACGGCCACCGTCACCTCATCATCGCCTTGCGCCATAAAATCATACAATACTTGGCCCTTCTTCCGACCGCCACCTCCAGCACCGGCTGCAATCACCTCCCTCAATCCTTCGGCCTTATAGCCTCCCGCAATCTCACCAAGGGCCGAGACAATTTCTTGGGCGGTATCTTTGGCTCCAGCATGAAAATCGACACTTTTGCTGGGACGAACAAGATCCAAGAAGACATGCTTCCCTTCAATGGAGTAGTGGGTAAGCTTGTCGGCGGTCCATTCCTGCTGGTGGCCATCTCCTTCAGGCGAAATAAAGATGGTTCCAGTAGCAATGTTGATTCCCAGCGTTGTTGGCATCTTCTTCCTCTTCCCCATGACCTCGACCATTTCATTGATGTTGTATATATGGTATCCAGCCGGAGAACGGGGCGACGGCTCACCAACTCGATTGTAGGGCGGAGACTCCTGGACACCCGCTCCCTGCTCGCGATCTCCGATACCCGCATATTGAGGGCGCGGAGGCGGGGACGGTTCCGGCGGAGAGTATTGGCGGGCTGGAGGAGAGGCTTGCGAAGGTGGTCGCTGCGGTAAAGCGGGAGCCGGCGAAGCGTCATCGGTGTGATCATCTGGCGGCTCTGCGACCGAGGTGTGCTGCTGATGAAGGATATTCGCTATTGCAGCAGCCGCAGGGTTTTGCTGAGAAGCATCGACCTGAGAGATCGATTTTGGTTGTTCAGTTTCTTCCTCTTTCGCTGTTTCCGTGGATCGTTGCGGAAGTGAGGGAGCAGTTGGCGGCGTGGGAATGGCTGGAGAAACCGGAGATGCTACAGCAGGAGCAGCCGCAGCGCCGTCGTCAATGATCTCAATGTAGTTCGACGGCGCGAAACCGAAATCTGAATTTACCCCTACTAGTGTCCAGTCCGGATCCGAAACGTCATATACCACGAGCTCTGCGTCTTCCGAAAAGGATACCTCTTCATCCGTCTGGCGGGTGTAGTCGTATAGTGCCTTCGCCTTGTGAATCGGCTTGGCCTGTTCGATTCATCAATTTGCGTCAGTGAAACTCAAAACCGTCAAAATGTAGGAAGAAGAATAGGCCAAGAGGAAGACCAGCTGCAGGATAGAACTTCGTTGCGCAGCCACTAATTGCAACTCCCATGACCCGAACAAAAAAGAAGGAAACATAGCAACTGCGAGTCTCATTCCAATCCATTCTGCAATCGCAAATGTCTCCTCCTAGAGCATGCGTAATATCAATGTGTTCAGGTGGTACTCCTTACCTCCTCCACATAGTTATTCGGCACTAGACCCTCTGGCTCATCCTCGTCCTCGCGCTCGGCTTTCTTCTTAGCCTTCCACCAGTCGTCTTCGCTGCTCTTGTCGAGTACATAGAGCAGATCACCCTCACGGATCTCCAGTTCACCCTCCGCCTGAGGCTGGTAGTCGTAAATGGCTGTGTACACACCGAGGAACCCCATTGTGCACACGTCTCAAATCGACTCCCCCCTCGGTTTCAAAGTGCGCTGCTGCCGGCAGCTACCACGTCCCGCCAACTTATGCTTCAGGTATTGATTGCGGAATCCAGCCTCAGTCAGTCACCGTAAGAGGTGGGAAATTGGTCGAGTGCAGGCTGTCGGGACAACAGAGTGGGCTTGGCGTGATATCGGGCGCAATCGATCGGAGGTTGGCCTGTAAGGCGAGGTGATGATACGCCACTGGATAAGCCGATGCCAAGCGCAGAGCGACTTTTTTTTGGAAACAAGAGCAAAGGTGAGAGACGGGGGTGGAAGGGGATGAGATGGTAGGAAGAGAATGTTGTGAAGGTGAGAGTGTCGTAGAGTAGTGTAGTTAGTTGTTTAGTGGTGGTGGTGTAGTCTAGTTCCGTCAGCCATCGTCGATTACGGGGCGTTTGTTTGAGGGGCGGTTCCGGAAGGTTGTAAAAGGGGACGGTCACGTTGGCAGTACAAGAGGGACCATGACTTTGTTACTATTATTACTGCTGTTATTATTATGAGATTTGAGATGTATCTACTGAGTCTGGAGTACCATACTCTGTTTTCATCAACATCGACCATGTCAATTGGACCAGATGGATACCAGAGGCAGTGAAAGAGTGATTTAGTCGACCTTGGCACGACTTGGGTCCAGCTCTGACGTCTTGGGCACGTTCCTGGCATGCTTTGGAGTCGATCACCCAGCAGACAGAAAGAGAGAGACATAGTAGTAATCAATGATAATGATCCATAGCAGCTTTTGATTACACTGGCATGGCTGTGATGATTAAGACGCCATGCAAGTCAAACATCCATACCTTCAGATTGATTTCTCGCATTTGTCTCAATGGAAAACCAACGGCCATCGAGGCAGAATATTGGTCACGTGACTTTATGACTAATTGCGTACCTTTTCCCTGAGGGCCTTCGCCTGCTGCCATGAGCAGGTTATTCTATCGTCAAATCGGTGAAGTGAAGAGAAGAGACTCAACGACTATCGAATACATCACAAGAAGTGAAGAGAGACAGAGCAATCCACTGCTATGAAGCAGACATACATAGTGACATTTTTACACGCTCTTCTTATGATCTATATATCATGTTGTCCTGCGCTCCAAATGAGCTTCTTCAATTCTTGGTGTATAATGATTGAAGTGGTCATAATAACCGAACAGCCAGCATTAACCTAAGTCTAATTTACAACTCATCTCGCAGTGGCTGAATTTCTGGTACTTCCAGCGTGGAATTGCCTGTAGTCTGCATCATCTGAACTATTGTTCGCGCGGCAGCAACTCGACCGCCGTGAGCTTTGGAAAGCTCCCCAACGGCCTTCGCCTTGCGACGAATCGAGGCACCCTCCTCATTCTCACCTAGAATTTTGAGGATAGCACTGCTGAGTTCCTCTGCATCCAAGTATGGAGCGTGATTTCGGCTGGGCCAGATTCCAACACCGAGCCACTCTGCCTGAACTGCATAATCGTATGTATCCCACCACATTGGCAAGATAATCTGAGGGACACCGGCCCTATTGACATCAGTTAAACCCTCTTCGCTTCCACAGGTATAAAAAGAAGGACTCACTCAATAGCCTCATGGAACGAACTGGCTCCGCCATGGTGAACATCAACAACAATGTGACCACTATTCAGCAGCGCTCCAAGGTCCGTACGGATCCAGTCCACGAACCATAGTCGGCCGGACGTGAATTCCTTTGAAAGGATCGAAAAGAAATCGGTGTCAGTCCATTTTACCTTTGGCTTTCCCTCGAATTTCCACAACACCTGCGCATTAGAGTTGTCCAGCACGATTCGTATAGCACGCGCCATTTCCACGCCTCTCTTTGCGTCATAGGTCGTATGGCTACCGAGGTTGATGAGCACAGTCGGAGCTCTTTGCAGCCATGTAGCTAACTCGGGATCAGACTCTGACACAGAAGCAGATGACAAGACGATAGGTCCACAAGTCACGACGTTTGAAGGGATATCCATAGGGTACTCGATTTCAGGAGAAGAGGCGATGATCAAAGGGACATCTTCTCTGTAACCTTGTAGAAAGTCTACCGGGTTATCGACGCCGTGAGTTTTGCGATATGTTGTCAGCTCTCGCAGATGGGACGAGAACATAGCCGTGAAGATCATCTGCAGTAATAGATATATGTTCTGGGGAATCAAATCCCAGGGCAGAGGATATGGGAAGCCCGAAGCGATGCTGTATCAAACCGTCAACACGGAACTTGAGCTCTCCAGGCCCAGGGTAGGCTCTTTGCCTGCCATTCCTACCAACTTACACTGGATACTTCCAGAAGACACCGCCCCTTGGCTGCACTCCTGCAATGAAGTCTTTCAGACTATTCGGAGAGAGATAGACATGCTTGCGATTCAATTGCCGCACCGCATCGATGCCTTGCTTTAACAAGGTGTCGACGACAACAAGCGCTGGATCGACCTCTTCAATGACATTCACTATGTCATTGTAAATCTCAACATACTCGGAACCATTCCAGGGAACGAAGAACGTTGGTAGATGACTTAACCCCTCTGCTGCACCTCTCACACCAGGAGTATGAGGGAGATCGAGGATATCGTACCCCTCCTGGGCCAGCTTCTTCACGTATGGAGAGCCTCCCAACGGGTGAAACGTAATCGGATGCGCATTTGGTGAGCGTTTCACGGCTCGTTCGGATAACGCTGCGACAGCATTCGCCAGAGGGGGAAATGATGCATAGTGGATTTCGATATAGGGATATTGGTCGAGAAGGGCTTGACATGTTGCTAGATGAACATTGGCCTGCCCGCGCTCCGAGTTTGACAAGAAGAGAACCTTTTTGTTAGGAATGTTCTCCTCCCAAGGGCTATTCGGCGAAGATTGAGTGGGTTTAGCAAATAAGAGAGCCGGGAGCAGTACACACAAAAAGCGCACAATCAGGGTGACAGTATACATGACTGACTGCTGGGAGGATCAATAAGTATGAGAGATTCTCTTAAAGCAGAAAGAAATTAATATTCATCGAGTGCACTTTGAGTTGGAGCTCAATGCTAGCTCCCACTGAGTATCTGAGGCCTCACTCAGGTACACAGCCACACAGTCTCAGGCGTCGAAACGAGAATCAACTCAGTACTGTGGCAGCTTTTACGAGGCAAATGCATGCTTAAGGAGACTTTCAAGGTGGTGATCTGAACCTCATAGTAATAAGTAAGCATCAGACCTTACCCTGGAAGGTCATGGTTTGTTTGAGGTGCACCAAAGCAAGCCAGTCATCTTCAGATTCTTCTGGTTTAGTGCTGACTCGATTTTCCTTTCCGCTGCTGCTTTGGCAATAATAAAACTGCAATAATCTGACTGCTATGACAGCAATTTAACATAATCTTATCTTTCCGTACATCCTGGTAATTGTGCTACAGTATATGTCTTGACTGACTCTTATTCTAAGACGAGACTTTGCATGGCCAAAGATCAACCCTATATTTGGAGATACTTGCCAAGGGCTGCCTTGAACATTGATTCCAATAAGCTCACCAATAAGAGAGGGTCCCAACCATATATGATATCTCAGTATACAGCCAGAAACAGTATAATACAGCAAAGAAGCACCATGGCGCGCTAAAAACGAGTTTTGATGATTCTGTACTATAAACGGGAAATCATAGCTCATCTTTGAAGAAGAATTCCTCGGTACTGCCCTCTTCTGTGTATTCAAACGAATCTGCCTGCTCGTCTTGTTCCGATACTTCTTCTTCTTCTTTTCCCTTCTCCTCCCCATTTTGTTGATCCTGGGTGGTTTGCTCTCTCAATTGATCTCCTCCCTTCTTTTGCTTTGCATGTTTGGTCTGTTCTTCGGCCACTACCTCTTCCTGGCCATTCCCCTGAGCGTCCTCTTCGTCCTCGTCGGATTCCACGATTCCGCGCAGCCCTTGCTCCCCATTGACTTCGAAGAACTCCAACGTCCAATCCTTCCCCTTGGCAACCTCTTCCATCTGCTTCTTCAGCGATTCAATCTTCTCCGGGTCGAGGCCAAACTTCTTCAGCTCCTCCTTGGACAAGCGCGAGATCTCACCGTTTTCGCGCTTAGCCACAACTTCCACCTTCTCCTCCCCTGCAGAAGCCACTCTCCCTTTCTCGATCTGTCTGCCCTCTGATCCAACCAGCTTCTGCGCACCAACCTCGATCCCACCGACGATTGGCAATTCGGGCGTTACAGACTCCACTAACCGCTGCGCCAACCGGTATTCCTGCATCGCCTCCCATTCCGATACATCTTCCGGAGCAAGGATTTCGCGACATTCAATAGAATGCACTTCATCCTGCTGCGGTGGCTGGAACGCGACATCGTTACAGAGCCGGGGAGTATAAATCACCATCAAGTACGAACAGGTCGTCAACTCCTTGATCCAACCAATCCGATCTGTCGACTGAGGATGACAATGAAACTGAACCTCGATCTTTCGGGGCCTGCCCGTCAGGTCGCACTTGGTACCGCCTTCTAACCGCTGAACAAGATACCGCGACCCACCCTTGGTCTGAAGCTCCGCAATATCTGTTGCTGATTGTTTCTTGTGCTCGCCAGCATCGCCATCGACCTCATCGTCACCGTCTGCGCCAGGGAATCGCCCCAATACGAACGAGTGCGTCGATGGATCTTCGACGGGTGGGTAGTTCGGGATTCCGCTTCCGGAAGGCAGCGCGTGGAACTGCTTCACCTGATTCATATAGCAGAAGGAATACGACCACCACCCGGAGATGTAGTACATGCATTTCCCTTCCATTTCGCGCAGCAGTTCCAGGCCGCGTTCTGTCGCTTTCGCGAGATCGTTTTCTTCGTCGGTCTCGTCGCCGGTCTCTCCCGTGGTGGTTACGGTCTCGTTATTCTCCCCGCTGTTGACGCGCGGTATTTGGCAAAGGTATCGACGACCCTGGAGAATCATCTCTTCGTAGGATAGCGCATAGTCGCCGTCGCGTCTCGTATCGGTCTGATCGCCATGTTGGGATTTCCCTCCCTCATCGTTTCCCATGTAGACTTGTGGTTCCTTATGCCCGACGCCATCTTGCCCATCTTCAAAGGTTGAGGGATTGTCTTGTGTCTGTAGGAGTTCCAGAGCATCCGACTCTAGAATATACTCGTCTGGAAAGAGAACTTGGAACTATCATCAGAAGCCAGAGATTAGAGGCAATCCAAGTTGCAGAATGGAGGTCACACAACATACTTGCGGAGAGGCTAGAAGATCATCATGGATATTGAACGCCTTTTTGCTGGCCCACGAGCTGGGCGCAACGCAAGCCAGCAAAAGGAGGGCTCGTATTTGCCGGGCCATTTCAGTTATGTTTCTGACTCAAATAATTCTTCCACACAATGCTGCTCTAATAGATGCCCAAGTTGATTATAGTTCGTGGAACGAGGATATCGTCGTGAAAATAAATTATGAGGACTTGTCCAGTTCACCGTATCGCAGTGACTTTGAAGTAAATGCGCTTGAGAAGATCGGCAGGGCAATGAATGAAGGTATCTGCAACTGTAGTGAAAGAGCGACTGCGAATCAGCTAGCTCCCCGCTGGGGAACAGCGACGCAGAAGCTGTTGTTGATCAGCTTTCCGATGATATTGGACCAGAGGGATGCCGCAAAATTGTAGAGTAGCCGCGTACACCAGAGATTAAAAGTGTAGGGTCACAGAGACAGAATATAGAATGTAAATGACGCAACAAATTGGAGACATTTGTTGGCATCTACGCAAAACTGAACTTGACAGTTGTGCACAAGATGATGGTGATAAAGAGGTGTGGCCTTATCTGTTTGGAGCTAAGCTACCCTCGGAGAACGGGGGTAGTCTTGTGGGCAGTACTACACCGCCTAGCAGACTGCTCACGGCTTCTTAGATGGCCTCTACTCTGTACTCTGTACAGCCTAGTCAATCTAATAACTCATTTCCCCTGTCCATAGTCTATGAGACAGCTCACCGTTAGTACGGAGTAGAGAAAGCAAATCTATGTTTTCATAATCACATTGGCCTTAAGACCTCCACCCATTAACCAAGTCACATCATTAACTGGACTGTTATCTTGACAAACTTACTATATTTATCAACCTGGGTACCAGAATTCGCAATAGACACTGCAAGGATTTTGTATGACATATATTGGAATTATGACAGCATTTACTCACAATAGAATGGGTTGGTAACTCAGTGGTACGAGCAGAGGATTGCAGATCCTGAGGTTGGGTCAACCCTCTCATTCTTTATGTTTTAAATCTTCGTTCTTTAGGCTACCTCTATATAGTCTGTGAGTCGGAGGAATCGACGCCTTTTTTGGCGTCAGTCGATGCCGCTTTCAGCGTCCGCTGGCGTTACATGGAGAACTGACATGTTTGCACAGAGTCTGTCAGGGAGCTCGCTCAACTCAGCTCAACATGACATTGTTTGTCCCACAGAACCTGTAGATAGCCAGCAGCATCTTCTATTCAGGCTTCCTCGCCCAATCTATGCACCTATATCATTAGAACCTTAGCTAGGAGCATAGAACAATGAGAAACACCAGAACCCCTCTTTGAACTGCTAGACCCATGAAACCAACCGCTGTGGGTTCTGAGTCCTGAGTCCCGACCGACCAATCCCTAGAACCAACTTCCGACCTTATCATATCTTTCTGCCGAGACCAAAAAACATACAACAGTAGGGATTCGCTGGTGGTCACCCACCCAACTACTAACCTACCGGCGTGTGGCTTAAGTACGGCTGAGCGGACGGGAAGCCCTGTTTTCCACACCCTGTGGTCGTATGTGCCAGATTCCAGTTATTTGAAGATATAAGTAGTGGTACCATAGATATATATCAAGCCTTTCTGCAAAAAAAACATACAACAGCAGGGATTCGCTGGTGGTCACCCACCCAACTACTAACCTACCGGCGTGTGGCTTAAGTACGGCTGAGCGGACGGGAAGCCCTGTTTTCCACACCCTATGGTCGTATGCGTTGGGATTTGTGCGAGAAAAGCTGATGAAGGCTGGTAGGAGAGGTATATGATGGAGGCCACCTTGATAACTTGTTCTCCTTGTGATACTGTGCAGGAGAGGTACAGGTCACATCAGAGTCCACCACGGTAGAATATATAATAACGAACAAAATAATATTCTTGAAAACTAGCCAGAGCAGAACTCGGATAATGAGCCTCTCTCAGCGCCCGCCTTCTCTCCTCATTCTCAAGCTCCAGTCGTTCAATTTCTGCAGACTCTCTGCGTAATTGCAGTTGAAAATACTCGCGTTCCAGTATATCTTGCCCTATATCATGATTCTGCTGCTGGAGGTATGCTGCTGCTGTTCTTTGTAGGGCAGGAGTCCTATAAATATAATTCGGACTAGTTCTTAGCTCGTTAAGCTGTTAATAGAGAACTAAATATTCATGACCTACTATAATTGACTTGAGGATATGCTTAGAGTGTGTGATACTAAATTAGTTGTCAACCAGTTTTTAATTAGTTAATATTGCGTACTGGCCATGTAAGTCCCTTGGGGTGTGTGATCTCGATCTTGAACTATCACCGAGATCTTGACTGAGCCCCATGTCTCGATTGAGATAGGCTAACTGGACTGGAGGAATTTGCTTGAAAAAGAATTGAATCTCCAGTATATATATCTATAGGAGGTTCATTTTGAGTAGTAGCTTGACGCTTTCGCTTGCGGGCAGGGGTAAGGTGGCTGGAGATGGAATGACCTTAAGGATAATGTAAAGTTAGCCCTCGTCCACGAGAAAGTAATACAAAGCAGGCAGCAATAAGCGTATCATTTTGATCAAATCAAACCATACTGGTGCTCGAAACTCCTGTTAACATTTGTTAAAATATCACAACCCTATTGGCAATAAAAAGGACTCGGATTCCTCGCTGGCAGACAACCTAGCATGGCCGAAGCTATATTAGGCAAAGCCCTGCTAGAATGAACGGACAATTACACGCATCAGGGAGAGACGTGTATGATTTTTACCCGCAGCAAGTGAAGATTAAGATCTCTTGCGCTTAGAACTCCTCATTGAAGGTGGCGGGACACTAAACTTCAGCTTGGTCGACCAGCGCGTCCACAAAGATCTCAGACTCCTACCAGGAAAGTGCTTCCTGAATTCCGTCTTGATCTTGTCCCACGTAAGCCCCTGCTCTACCAGTTTCTGCAAGAGATTGTCTTCCACTCCTGAGTACAGCTGGGTTCGGTGAGATAAGGGCAGAGTTGGCACTGAATCAGGAGCTGGCAGCAGTGTTTCAGCTCTGGCGCTTGCTCTCATTCAAGGTCATCTACGTGCCTCAACATCGCATCTAGCTGAAGGAGCCTTGGAGAGCTCCTTTTGGCACAGAAGTGGTGACAATGTATTCTCAGATAGAAGGGTCCCGACCTTCATTGAACTCCGAACAGAAGAAACATGGGTGAACTCTGTACAGCAGAATGGCGAGTCAGCCTCTACTGCCTGTTCAAACATCGTTGAATCAAACCGTTTTTGATGTCCAGGTTTATTGCTCTGATACTTTGGTGAAATGACTCGCAAATTGCCATGTTTCAACAGGCATTATATGCACAAATATTCGAAAGCTGACCATGCAGTTGTCTACTTGTATGTACTCTGAATCTTTGTGGTCGATCTTGTGGGGGACCTTCGCAATAAGGCTACCTCGGCGCGGCCAAAAGATAACCCGAGGTATGTTCTTTCCATCCAAATCCGGTTAGTGCCTTCCTTCATTGCTGACGCCTTTCTTTGTAATCGCCAGGAAGCGTTAACTAGTTCGTTCTTGCTCGCGCTGACTGATACCTTGCAAAGCAATTTGACGCAGTAGATTCAAGAGCAGATTCGGTGCTGGTTGTCTGTGGATTCATAAGGATCAAATGGCATTGACTAAAAGCTGACAAGTCCTATCTGTTTTTTTCCCATTTTCATGTCAAGGACACTCAGGAACATTCTACTGCTTTCAAATTGCTCATTTCATTATCTACTTTCCCTGTGTATAAATAGCCCCGCCAGAGCCCATGAAACTACTTTTGCCTCTTCTGATTTGCATCACAGCAATTCTTCTTGCTTATAACAATAAAACAACCTTCAATAGCATAGTTGCTTACCTCCAGCAAGCGCCTACAATCCTATCAAACTACCTGAGTTACCACAACAAGTCCGCCACCGCAGCTATCACTACTCCGCCCGCTACAGAAGCTCCCATCGTCCCGCAACTCACAGACATGTCCATCCCCCGCGCAATCCGCCAGGCATTCCTTGCCATCGAGCAGTCAGAAGGAGCCGGTGCTCGCGTGCGCCGCTCCATCGGAACCTCCAAGCTCCGCAATTTCAGCCCTTTCCTCATGCTCGACCACTTCACCATCGGCAGCGGTGCCGGGTTCCCAGACCACCCGCACCGGGGCCAAGAAACAATCACCTATCTGCTCTCCGGCGGCGTGGATCATGAAGATTTCGCGGGAAACAAGGGCACCATCGGTCCCGGTGATCTCCAATTCATGACCGCCGGACGAGGCATCATGCATGCT
Source organism: Evansstolkia leycettana (assembly GCA_000787455.1). Lineage (NCBI taxonomy): Eukaryota > Fungi > Ascomycota > Eurotiomycetes > Eurotiales > Aspergillaceae > Evansstolkia > Evansstolkia leycettana. The sequence goes on along the minus strand of JSYV01000750.1, from coordinate 2,449 downwards.
GAAATGCCCCGCGAAAACCCGGACGGCAGCCCCAACGTCGGAATGCAGCTTTGGGTTGATCTGCCCAAGGAGCTGAAGATGTGCGAGCCCCGCTATCGCGATTTGCGCGCCGAGGAGATTCCTGTCGCGACTGTTGACGACGGCAGAGTCACTGTTAAGGTGATCTCGGGCCAGTCGCACGGTGTGGACTCGGTGCGGGATTTGGCGTATACGCCTGTCTGGCTTCTGGATGTTACTATTCGTCCTGGTGGAAAAATCTCGCAGCCTTTGCCGAAGGGGTGGAATGCGTTCGCTTATACGCTGTCAGGCACAACGGTGTTCGGATCTAATGACTCGACGAAGCTCATCAAGGAGTACTACAACGTTGTATTCGACAAGGAAGGCGACTATGTTGAGGCTTCTGTTCCTGACAATGCGGAGTCGGAGTCGCGGTTCATTCTCGTGGCGGGCCAGCCTCTGGATCAGAAGGTCGTTCAGTATGGACCGTTTGTGTTGACGAGTCAAGAGGAGGTTTACCAGGCTATGCTTGATTACCAGACTGCCTCCAATGGATTTGAGAGAGTTCGCGGATGGCAAAGTGAAATCGGCAAAAGGATGGCATATTGATTGGGAGGGATGTGCTTTTTGAAGATTTATTATCTCCTGTCATTGATTTTTGCAATGGGTGAACGGCTACAATGCCGCCTAAACTGGCGTTCTTGCGTTACAGCCGATTTGTTATGGATTGTATTAGTGTTCTTGATACCTTGATGTATATATGATAGAAGAGGAGGTGCTCAATGGCTCGAATCCAACATTTGCTATATTACTGAAGTTTCTTGGACATCCTGTAGCTGTATATAGAATGAAAAAAAGAAAGAGATGGATCTGTTGTGCTTTAAGTGGTAGCATTATAAATGAACCCCTGGAAACAATCCGACGCGAGGAAAAATTGCTTTTCCATAAGCTCATGAACGATGAGACAGGTCCTTCGCCTGGAACTTTACCAACCTCTGGTATGGATGGATTCAGACCGTTGAATTCCGGCGAAGCCCTGGCGTCAACAATTACGCTGATTGTCTTCAATGGACCGAGCTGGTGGTGGCTTTTGCCCACGCCGCATTGAAAAGGGCCACAATCTCTCAGCTGCTACGCTACGGGCGAGATGTCATTGGTTTGGCAAATGGCTTTCCGCGGGTGTCGAGCGTTAATGGCAAAATAAGACAAGCAAAGGCAGAAGAAGTACAGCCAGCAAATGCTGGTACTTTCAGTGCGTCAGCTAGCAGTGGAAATTTCATCGGATGGTGTTGCTAGTTCTTGAAGAGACAACACCAGAGCCGAACTGAAGCTCCTTTTCCTTCATTAACCAGTCTTTCAGGTCAAAAGTTCCTTCTCTGAGGAGTGCCTTATCCGCATTCCAAACGAATGTGTTCCCACGAACTTCAGAGCCATCCTCAAATTCCATGAGACAACCTTGAGTTCTGTACATATTGGTCTCATATGTGATCAAGCGATCTACCTCCGCCTGCGACTGGACTTTGTAAGCCATGCCATGAATAACGTTACCTGGGGGCCCATCCAGAAGCGCCGGGTAATCACCCCAGAGCTTGATGCTGTATCCCACGATCTTAGCAGGGTAGAGTTCTGGCCGACTAGGATGCTTCAAGACATTGGCAAGTGTCGAGTGATCCATCAATGTGGCATAGAAGAAGTAGAATTCCTCTCGGAAAGTTTCGTAGTTGATGTTGGCAGCAGGATCTGCGGGCTGCTCTTGTGCTTCGATGAACTTGCGGACCATGCAGGAGGGGCGGATGTTTTCACTCATTGTCCTGCGTCCTCAGGTCCACTGAGGAAGCGGATATGGAAACGGTCTTTTCCCAAAGGACTTACACTTTGGCAAGTATGATGGATCCGTAGTCTCAAAGTAATACGAGGTCTCTCGCTGAGGAGAATGTAGTATTTCATCGAATGTTGAGGGTAGGCAGTCATCCAGATTATGATAGTAGCAACCCAGTGAATTGGAGCCTTCTGGCTAAGCCTAATCAAGGTGGTACAACAAGGAGTCACCAAGATGCATCTGCATTTTCATTTTTCTTCATTTTCGCTGCTGTCGTCGCCTACCGAGGCCCGAAGCAGGACCGGGTCCTAGACGTTGCATTGCGACCCTCTAATGTCAACAAAGTGGAGGCTGTCTTTACTGGAGTCAATCGTTTCGTGGGATTAGGGTGACAATTACCCACTGAGCTGGTCACAGTCACCATTGGACACTACTGCTCAGGCAGATGATTTTGATATTCATTGAAATTGGAAACATCCCCTGGATGCCTTTGCAGGAAAGCACAAAAATGTATGAGCAAGAGAGTGGCATAACCCGCCCCGAACCTGCCCCGACCCGCAAAGACCTCTCGCTTGCCTGAAAGGCATGTATTGGATTCTACTCCATATAATCCATTCTTGTCTACAGTCTAGT
>JSYV01000749.1:0-133282 GCA_000787455.1 Evansstolkia leycettana | reverse complement strand
AGGTTAGTAGTTGGGTGGGTGACCACCAGCGAATCCCTACTGTTGTATGTTTTTTGCATATAATTAATGAATTATTGTGCTTTTTAATACTAGTCCAGTCGATCACTAGCTCTAATTGACGGATATAAGAGGTGAGATTTCATTCCTCTAATGTCCTGATGTCCCTTGAAAATATGCCTGAAGACTATGTAGAGCATTGCCCCTTAGGACATCACCCTTGGAAACCATCTACAGTCTAGGTCTCCTGAGCAAGATTGTAGCGCTAAATTCAAATACCATCACAGAATTGGATCAATGTTCACGTCATGATCTGTGTATGTCTAGCCGAGCTGGGACCATTCCATGTTGCGGGTCGTATGGAAGCTGTATAGCTGAGTATTGTTGATTCATCACCACTAATAAGTGTATCTAAATCCACGCTGTTGAAAGTTTAGTATCAGCAATCAAATTTCTACATGAGACTGTCCATTGCGATGAGGGGAATAGGCAGCATGCTAATGATGCAAGGGGACTAGAGACATACCACACCTTCCAGGACTTTCTTGCCCTGACTTTGCCGCCGATTGGAAATGTAGAAGTATACCGTAAAAACGCCTACGATGGCAATCAAGAGGATGTGAGAGCTAATGGCGGAAGCAAACATCAGCGATGCATGAAGATTCTTTACAAGGGCAGACCGAAGTCAGTCAGATGAACTTACCCAATTGACACCCACACGGCCGTCTGATAATGTGGCGCCTCCTGCTGTCTGACGATATAGCTGCCCGCAACTCCACCCAGTCCGTTGCATGCAGTGACTGCGGCAGCGGTCGTCGCACGCTTCCACTGGCCGACGACATTGTTCGCCTGAAAAGCATTCAGAGCAGCCCAGTTCGACACATATGCGCCTGTTGCGAGGAACGTGCCAATGTAGCGGACGGTGACCTGAGTTGAGGTTGGTAGACCGAACATCAAGAAGCCGGCTATGAGGATGAGGGAGTTGAATATAATCAGAGGCCCGCGGACGCGGTATGTGTCGCCGATCAAGGAGGTAAACAACACTGGCAAAACGGCGTAGTAATATGGCTGTTACTCGTTAGACGAATGGCCGAAAGTCTGATATGTGCGAGGATACTCACCGGTGTGGAGAGCAAAATGGATTGGTTCGTCGAGAACCCCATGCCTGATTCCAATATAATGGGCAGGAAGTACGACATAGATGTCGACACAAGGTTGAGTAGGAAGAACATGACAGAAAACCCATAGATCTTTGGGTCTAGAAAGTTCACCAGAATCTTACGGACGGAGAAGGGATCTGGCACCACATCATCCCTATCAACTCTGATCCTATCTGCTGCCAAACGAGCCTCAGATTCTGAAAGAAAGCAAAAGCTTTGCTGTGCGTTCTCCGGAAAGTCGACCATCCACCAGTAGGTGATAATGCCCAGGATACAGGTAACCAGACCCTGGATGAGGTACATCCACCGCCAGCCGGCGAGTCCAGCCCTTCCGTCCAGATGATTGAGGCCATAATTGACAATGTTGCCTGTCGCCAGAACTAAGACTTCACCGGACTGCAGAAATGCGAAACGCAGCTGCTGTTCCTGCCGTGTGTACCAGGTACTGATCAAATATGTCAACCCAGGATAGATACCTGACATGCAGATGCCCAGCAGAATGCGTAGGGCAATCATCTGGCGCCATGTTTTAAGGAAAGCAGTGCATAAGGTGATTAGACCGAAGCAAAACGTAATGGAGGCAAAGAAAATCCGGGGACCGACGAAGCGCACAGCAACGGTGGACGGCAGCTGAAAGACCACGCTGGCAATGGTGAAAATGAAGATGGACGCCGAATACCGAGACCCCTGTAAGTCCAAGTCCTCGAGCATACTCGTCACCGAGGCGGACGACAGAATGCCCGAGTCTAACAGGTTGAGGCTGCACAGAATTCCTGCAATGGAGCACAGTCGCAAGTCAACCTTCAAACGGACTTTCTTCTCGAGAACCTTCAGCTCGTCGGTTTGGAACGCTTCGTAGTCACTATCTGTTGGCTCAATGGCATGATGGCCTGCGAGTCTGGCTCCAGTCACCAGAGACTTTTCGGCTGCGACGTTGGTCGCATCTTGCTGGTGCTCAGTCATTGAAACCCTAGCGATGTTTCAGTTCCACCGTAGATGATCCAAGCGCTGAATCAAACGGACTGTTCTCAAATCCAGATCGTCAGATGAAGTCTTGTTTGCGCTCCTATTTGGCGCCCTGCTATACTTTCCGACGATGACTGCTTCACCTGCGCTGTGGATTCCCTTGCAATCTGCAAGGTCGCACAGACACGTGATGGAAATGACACTCGAAACCAATTGAATTATCTTGTAGCTACAGTCTCTATCTGCAGGTTCATCAAATACAGAGACGTATTAAAGGTATCTGTGCTGCAAAAGAGCGACATGTGTGCTGAATACTCGTACTCGCTTATCAATCGCGAAGCTGCTGGAATCTTGCAGAAAAACGCCCGTGTCTCGTATAAAAAAAACAGAGAAGGTTAGTTACCCCTGCAGAAAGTCGAACGCAATGGTTGCTTCATGATTGATGCAACACAAAACCATTTCTCAAAGAGGATGGATGTCTGCTTAGCATCGGGAAGTCAACAGCCTCGAAGCATCGAAGTGAGACGGATGGTTATCCTATGGAACGAATATGTGCCCGTTTGGCGAGTTCTCACACGCAGTACCTCGGTAGTGATCATTGTGTAGCATGTTTCCACCAGTGAGGGTGATAAGAACTCAAGAATAATCCAAATCTTGTCAGAAAGGACGATGAGGATAATCTATCAAAACCGGGCGTTCCTCTGAAGATAGACAAGATTTGGAGGGATTAATTACTACTTCCAAGTTCCGTCCGTCCGACCACAGCTGCTTATTTAGGTACTTACTTCTCTCACTACATTTGTACATATCCATATTATTCCTGTTTGCTGCCGACGGTTAATTGATAAATAAATATTGGCTTCCAGTATCTCTGCTTTTCCGCCCCTTTCTTGGCCCCCCACGTGTTGGCCACTCCTCGAATCTCTCTCCTGATATCAACGGAGCTCCAAGCTATGGTGGAGGAAACATTATCCCCCTTGATATGCCCCGCTCTCGCCCCGTGGACCGAGAGCCAGAAAGTAATCCAAACTTCAAACTCAAGTAGATCTGGGTCCGGGCGAATGGAGCCTAACAGGGCCACGCGGGAATGTCATTTGACGGCGTAACCATCGCAAATCCACCTAGTCTGCTTAAAGAGTGTACCCCATCGTCATCTCCTTCATTTTATTCAAATTTAACTGCCTTTCTCTTCTGTTGCAAAGCTCCCAGGTGAAGCTTGATTCTTTGCTTTTCCACAGCTGAGCTATCCAGTGTATCAGATACTTCTCCCCGCCGAGCTCTCCTGATAGATTCAGAGATCGTCGTCGCAGCCGAACTCTCTCGAGAGTTCGTATAATACAGTTCAAACATGGTCGAGCTCATACAACCTCCGGATCCTCGAACGCTTCTCCCTCCGCTGCTTGCCTGCCTCCCTGCCGCCTTCGTATCGCCACGTCCTCCGCCCGTTTTACTCCCTCTGCTGTCTCCGATTCTACGCCAACGGGTCCAGATATTCAGCTCGGTTTCCAATTCCCCGACGGATTCGTGGCTTCGATTGCTCTGTTGGGACGCGGACAAGGCAGAACGGTTACAGGATGTGGTGGATGGTGCCAGCTTTGAGCCTCACCCGGTGTCCGGAGAGATCGATTTACCTGGGGATATCCCTGTAACCTACAGACGTATTGACGAAGAGACTTTGCATTCCCGCGTTTTATTACCGCAGTACAACCTCAAGGTCATTTATTTGTGGTGCCCCAACGATAAAGATGGTGGTGGTCCTGGCTGGAGAGTAGCAGAAGTCCTACCGCGAGAAAACCTATATGAAGAAGATGAGGCTTGGTCCAGCTCGATAGGGGAAGCCAACGCGCAGGCCAGGGAGGAGATGATGGAGGATGCGTTGAGGGCCGCCGAGCAGCATGAGCGGGAGGCGCCGCCTGAGGAGGATGACGATGATGACTACTGGGCTAGATATGATAACACGCCAGGAAGGACGCCGTCGGTCAAAACACCAGCTCCCAATTTATTTTCGTCTCTGCAGCAGACTGCCGATCCGGAGGCGTCCTACTACGCCCGTTACGCGGAGGTGCAGCCGGCAATGGACAACCATGATCCGTCGGAGGAACAGCCGGGACTGGGAGAATCATCACTCAACGGCAATATGCTGACAAGTCTTCTTCAACGCCAGGTCAGCGGTCCAGAGGACGCCGAACCCGCTCGAACCAATGGTTATCCGTCGGGTGCTGCCACCAGTGAAGATGTTGCGATGTTATTAAACCATCCCCGGCCATCGTCGGCGTCCTCGACCAGCTCCGACGCTGTGGCGAAACTCGAACAGGAGGCAGAAAGCCAGTCTGCCTGTGAAATAGGAGTCAAACAACATATCGGTGCAAGCATTAAAAGCTTGTTTCGGCTGGCACGAAGCACAGGGATTTCTCGCACAGAGTTCGAGTCACTTGTGAAGACGGAACTGGAGCTGCTCAGTCTGTCTGATGATGAATAAAATGAGCACATACTACATATTTTTTGGGGGGCGGGCACCTATGTGAATAGCACCGTGTTTAAGGGTTTCGCATTTGCTTATCTTTGACCATCTTCTCTTTGCTTAAGAGCGTGCCTCATGGAGTGATGTCGGCGAATGATTTCTGGCACAATGGCATGTTTGGATATCCCAATCAGATCTAGATACAAATACATTGATACTTGAAGAGTTGAAAGATCCCTTAGTTATTCGATTCTAATGGCACCAATCCATGCATGTATGTGTGGCTGCAGAAGGTAGTTGAGGTCCTGGAGCGTGTCGTTTCGGAAGCTCGGACCAGGCCCTGGAAGCTCCCCCGAATAGAAGAAGACACGCAATCTGTCGTCTCGCCGTCTTGAACTTCACGACCTGGGTTTAATACTTGGTCTCCGATTCACAGTCCACCTCTTCGTTTACTGTTCAATTGCTTCCCTTAAATGTCATGCCTCTTTCTTCAATCTAACGTGAGTTCTCCTTCTGGCCCCCTCTATGTTATGTCCGCGTTTGCGCAACTGCTGACCGTTCGTTCCCTTTCTACATCACAGTACGGAATACATTAGGTTGTCTTTCTCGTCGCTCTCTCGGTTAACTTTTCTTCTCTCTTCGTTCTAAATCAGTCATGTCTTCGCCCTCCCCGTCTCTCCGCAAGAGAGGCGGAAAGAAGGAGGTCTATACCGCCGTCCCTGCCGATGATGTCTCCTCGACGGCGCCTGGGCAGGGGAAGGCGGCTGCCAAGCAGAACTCAGAATGGGACTATAGGCTGGCCATGGTCATTCTGACGGTGCTGGCTTTTGTTACCCGTTTCTATAAGATTTCCTATCCGAATGAAGTCGTTTTCGACGAGGTCCATTTTGGAAAGGTTTGTCTCCTTCGCCAATGCCAGGGTCGCGAGGATTAGATTTGGGGTCTGACGTGCTTGTACCTCTGCGCAGTTCGCGTCGTATTATTTACAACGAACGTACTTCTTTGATGTCCATCCGCCATTCGGCAAACTTCTCTTTGCATTCATGGGTTGGTTGGTTGGATACGATGGCCACTTCCTGTTCGACAACATCGGCGACTCGTACATCGATAACAAAGTGCCTTACGTCGCTCTCCGCGCAATGCCGGCTACCTTGGGTGCTCTGACCGTCCCAGTTGTGTTCTTGATCATGTGGGAGTCGGGATACTCGCTTCCAGCTTGTGTCTTGTCCGCCGGGTTAATTCTGCTCGATAACGCGCATATTGGCGAGACTCGACTGATTCTGCTGGATGCTACACTGGTGCTCACAATGGCGCTGAGCATTCTGTGCTACGTTCGTTTCTACAAGTTGAGACACGAGCCGTTTGGGCGCAAATGGTGGAAGTGGCTGTTGTTGACTGGTTTTTGCCTCAGCTGCGTCATCTCCACAAAATATGTCGGCGCGTTTACCTTCTTCACAATCGGCGCTGCTGTCCTGATCGACCTCTGGAATCTACTGGACATTAACCGCCGTGAAGGCGCTCTCAGCATGTTTGAATGGGGCAAGCACTTCGCTGCCCGTTTGGTTGCTCTTATCATCGTCCCGTTCTTTTTCTATCTCTTCTGGTTCCAGGTCCATTTCGCTATCCTGAGCAGATCCGGCCCTGGAGACGAGTTCATGACACCAGAATTCCAGGAGACCCTCAGCGAAAATTTGATGTCTGCCCGGTCTGTTGGTATCCAATGCCATGATGTTATCACCATCCGTCACAAGGACACCAAGGTTTTCCTTCACAGTCACTGGGAGAGGTACCCTCTTCGCTATGACGACGGACGCATCTCCAGCCAGGGTCAGCAGGTGACCGGATACCCGTACAACGACACAAACAACCAGTGGGAGATCATCCCTGCTGTGCCATTGCCGGAAACAGATGGTAAAGGCCACAGCGTGAAGAATGGCGATATCGTCCAGCTTCGCCATTTGGTTACTGACACCATTCTTCTGACGCATGATGTGGCTTCGCCATACTATCCCACCAACCAGGAGTTCACCACTGTCTCGCACGAGCTAGCTGACGGCGAGAGACACAATGATACTCTATTCGAGATCAGGATCGAAAACGGCAAGCCAGGCCAGGAGTTCAGGACCCTTTCCAGTTTGTTCAAGCTTATCCATGTACCTACCCGCGTGGCGATGTGGACCCATACCAAGCCTCTGCCCGACTGGGCTTTCAAGCAGGCCGAGATCAACGGAAACAAGAACATTCTGCAGTCGAGCAACCTTTGGTTTGTCGAGTCGATCGAGTCCCTCCCGGAGGATAGCCCTCGTCTTATCAAGGAAGAACGGAAGGTCAAACATTTGCCCTTCTGGCGGAAGTACCTCGAACTTCAGCGGGCCATGTTCTTCCACAACAATGCCCTGACCAGCGAGCACCCGTACGCAACTGAACCCTTCCAGTGGCCCTTCCTTCTGCGTGGTGTCAGTTTCTGGACCAAGAACGATACCAGGGAGCAGATTTACTTCCTAGGTAATCCCATCGGATGGTGGATTGCCAGCAGTCTCCTGGCAGTCTTTGCTGGCGTCGTTGGCGCGGACCAGCTATCTCTCCGACGCGGCGTTGATGCGCTGGAAGACAGTTAGTTATAATCCTGTCATTCACTGGTTCTCCACACCCACTAACTAGAATGTAGTCTGGGGTCCCGGCACCCGTTCTCGCTTGTACAACAGCACCGGTTTCCTTTTCCTCTGCTGGGCGGCGCACTACTTCCCTTTTTGGTTGATGGGCCGTCAGCGTTTCTTGCACCACTATCTTCCTTCCCACTTGGCGTCATGTCTTGTCACTGGCGCTCTGATCGAGTTCATCTTCAATCTGGAACCCATCCACAACACCCAGGCTGTGCCCACCGTCGTCGACGACGACCCGTCTGGCAAGTCCAAGAAGGCGGTTGTTCCTCCTCGCCAGCGCCGTTTTGTTACTGCTAGCGAAAGGATGGGCCGTCAGTCACTCATTGCGGTTTGGATTGCCACGCTTGTTATCTTAGCTGCTACTTTCTACGGATTCTGGTTCTTTGCACCTTTGACCTACGGTACGCCGGGCTTGGACGTCGATGGCGTCAATGCCCGCAAGTGGCTTAACTATGACTTGCATTTCGCAAAATAGTTGAAAGTGTTGGAGAACGGTCGCTTGGAGAGCGAAAGGCGGGAAACGCGAAGTTGAAACCATTCGGGGTTTGTGGGGATGCTTCCTCCATGTTTCTTCTTGGCCCCACACCCGCAAAAAGCACTGAATGCCTTCGAACTCCGGATTTTTATTTGCATCAAGTTGGTTGGTATATGCGATGAAAGTGGGAAAGGAGCGTGCTCTGGTAGACAGGGTTATAATAGGCTATAATAATGTGAATTACGATGCTGTAGTAAGTTTTGCAATGGTGTTCTGTATTGGGCGTGGCGTCATCTCTACATAAGAAGGCTCTCATATATATTGCACGCACTTCATCTGAGGGACTAGTATCTTCTTACTTCTAGATGGCATTTAGTCACATTGGTGAATCAACAACCCTAACGATATATCATATCCATATACACACATATGTTTATGCAGACCAGGACGAGAATGACCATACAGAAGACCAGCATGATCGCGCCAGTGACAGAATCCGGCAGCCTCTTCCCAAGTACGAATATCCTGCGTCATGGGAATGGCTCCATCGTGACATTCTTTCCCTCCTCCTTCATGATCTGGATCAACTGGCGACTATTGCCACATTGCCTTAGATCATGCGATCCGTCGATAAACCCAGATACAGACGACAATCAGGGTTGAGGTAGTCTCAGCTAAACATCCCATTCGTTAATGTGGCCAGCATACAATCCGCGAAGGCTACAGAGTCGCCACCAACGGTTTAGATAACAGACGAAATGACCCGAAGCAGAACACATGGCCCACTGCTTTTGAGTACCTGCGCAACGCTATCTTATATGCAGCTGACTCGAACATTGAGCCGTGGCGTTAACGGTAAGTCGGGATGAGTGAATGCCTGGAGTGAGCATCAATGTCGAGACTTTGACACCGTGTTAGAATGGACGAGAGAGCATGCACTGATGAATGAGGAGATAGCTGAGTTTGGGTATCACTTGAGAGCAGATCCTGGAGTTGATATAGGGTAGAATCCTACCATGGCACACCGTGCTTAGAAGCTTGTTTGGATATCAGTGTCGCCAATTTTATCAAGGGCATTAATGGTTCTTGTACTTCCTTTAACTTTGATTATTTGTTGCCTTGCACAGGATAGAGGGACAGTGTTTGCTGATATTAAGTTGGCTTGCATTGCATTCAGTTTGGGTATGTTACATACATAGATACACACCTGTCGTGTCTGGGGTATATGCTAAAGAGGGCACTGTGCAAGAAAGTCAAGACAGGATAAATAGAAAAAGGGAAGATATCACAGCTGACGATACCCAGGATCAACTATTGGTGGGATCAAGGGCGGGTGAGGACAGTAAGACGACCAAAGCAGCATGCCTAGAAATAAAGAAAGAAAGCAGGTCATTATCATCATCACAGTTCAGAGTAAAGTTATAGCAGACCGAGCATAGTCTAGGCCACTCTGTCTTTCTGTTCCAGCTTCGAAACTAGCCGCTTCATTCCTGCCCATTCCTCGGCCGGCACGTCCTCAGGAGCACCGCTGAGGCCCTTTCCTACTTCAAACACAGTAACGACACCATCTAGCCCACCAGTTGCCAGGCGTCTGCCCTCACGTTCCTCCCAAGCAACTTTGTTAAGGCTTCTGGTCAAGATACCGCCACGACCTTTCGACGGCGACGTGCGTACAACAGGAACTTCGGTATCAGTGTACAGATCCCACACTTCCAGATTACCCGCGCCGTCGACAAGCGAGAAGACGCCTGGGCGGTGCGGAGACCAGCGCGCATCGTAGACGACGTCCTCGCGGTTAATGTCGAGAATAGGAGATACGACCTGGGCCGCAGCCGTGGCTGACGTTGCCGATGTGGTTGTTGCTGGGGGTCGTACGCGCCACAGTTTCACGCTCCAGTCAAGGCTGGAACTGAGCATCAGATCGCCAAGATCAACCGGTCCGCGTGCTGGGTGAAACGCGGTCGACATCACTGGAGCTGCGTGGCCCCGATAAGCAAGACGATGGTCGGTTCCGGCCTTTGCGCCGGCTCTATCGTAGCGATGACAAGGGTAAATGCCTCCTTCCTCTGTACCGACGATGAAGAATGTTGGATCAGACTGCGGGAAAGACATGGTTGTGGGTGCAAGATCTTCGGTTTTAGACGGTGGAGGGGTGGTCAATTCGAGGTATTCTTGGGGCTGCGAGAGCATATCAACGGTCCAGCCGCATACAACACCATCCGTAGATGCTGTTATGATATTGTGGGCGTTCTGCGTGCCGATGATAGCAATGCTATAAACCGGATGTGTATGACCGGAACCAGTCAGAGGGGTCTTTTGAACAGGTGCACCACCCCCTGCTCGTGACGAGCGCGCATCCCACAGTAAGACTTGACCGGAGTATGAGCCGCCAACGATGAGGTTAGGGTGGAACGGAGAGAATTTGGCAGCCAGAATGTCGGATGTTGAGTGAAAGACGTATTCAGGACGAGAGTGCAGGTGTTGGTTCCAAACCTGCACCAGTCCGTCTGGCTCATGGGGTGCCGAAGGATTCTTCGTATAGGAAGCCAGAACAAGTTCTGGAAACTAGAAATACCTTGTCAGCATGTGTTGCGACGAAGTCCCGCGAAGCCCTGATAATCACCTTGGGAGAGAAGCTGAGGTCGCTGATCATGCGCTTCTTGCTCCATCGCTCGTCCCAGAACTGACAAACTTCCTTGATCCCTCTCTTTTTCTTCCCGTACTCTTCATCCTCCTCCAAGTCTCCGTCAACACCTCCAAACTCATAGTCAGCTAGGACATCGTATTCCTCGTCTAATGCTCGCTCAATCACTTTCGTCGATCGTTCAACGAAGTCTAAGAAGTCTTCGGAGGATGTAACAGCCTTCAACTCGTCGTCCGTAAGTGTTCGGAGAGGATACCGCACTTGGTTCGACTGTTCCACAGAGCCATTTTCAGCGGCCTGTTGGGTGACCCGCAATTCCTCTTCAATTTCTTTGCGTAGCTTCCTCCGGATTTCCTCATCGCGTTCGCGCTCTCGTCGGCTCAGCCGTTTACTCGACCGCGAGGTTTCCTGGCCATCTTCCTCCTCTAAATCAATCGAACCGTCTGGTGATTCCGACAGATGCTGTGTCAAATCATCTGTTTGCACCGCCTTGCTGTATGTGAGAATCTCCGGTTTGGGTTCAGGGGGCGGAGGCGCCACCGTCTCGGTAGCAACGGGGACAGCATCAGTTGCACTGGTTTGGATCGCAATTGATTGGTATAAAGGTCGTGTAGAAGGTGCAAATGATTCCGCGTTCTCTCCGCTGAGCTGGCTGGCACTTAACACCGAATTTGGTCTGCTGCCTCTTCGCGACGGGCCCTCTGCGCCCTGACTGAATGATGCTGACCCGGGGCGGTCGACAAGACGCGAAATCAAATCATCGAGCTCCGCTCTGCTGTCTGAACGGCTCGGAACCGGCGAGACGATCTTATAAATCGCATTAAACAATTACTGACTCAATAATGGGCATGCTGCTGGAGAACTGTTTACCTCTGAAGCATCACCAACGCTGGCCCGATTCTGATTGAACTCCTTCTGACGCAATTCTCGTTGCCGTTTCAGCTCCGCAAGTTTCGCTCTTTTTGCGAGGATCTCAGCCTTGCGCTGTTGTACGGTTGACATGATGGCAGGATGATCTGAATGGTTGTCAATGAAGCTAGACTACTCGACACCGTTCAGGAACTATGTCTTTATTTACACCAGTCCCGACAGGAGTAGTTCTCCGCTGGCTGATGACATAAGCGGACAGAGTCCGACGGGTCCGGAAAAACTCGCGACAGGAACATTCTTCATTCTGGACTTTGGGAAGCTTTGAGTGATCTCCCTGTTGGATTATTATCGTTGATAGCCATTGACAGTTGATACCCTCATTCCGGTCATCTCGGTATCCGGAAATTTTGTGATTTTCTTCCTATCGTTCAATCTGATCACTGCTCCGGAGGCCTAGTGACTTTGCAAGATGGCAAGCCAGGGTGTCAATGTGAGTGCGGCAAGAACATGTCTATCTTGATACACACGGACAACGGAAAACTAATGTGTTCGTCCTCGACGTACAGGTCCTTCGCTACTCGGCACTAGTCGCCGGTCTCGTTTACGGTGTCTACCATCAATCATCCCTCAATTCCAAGGCCAAGCGCGCTGAGATCGACCGGGAATATCACCGCAAGGAGCAGTTGATCGAGCAAGCGAAAGCAGAGTGGAGGAAGAAGAACAGCCCTCCAGAGACCAAGACACCAACCGGAAGTATGTTGCCGTCGTGTTCGCAAATCTGCTTTGGGGCCTATTCGTGAGGATAAGATACATTGCGAAGTCGGAGGCTAATGCGAATGCTGCAGTTATCACCGATCCCGAGGATAGTCGATTCGACCTCGAGGCTTACTTGAAGATGAAGGCCGGGGAAACGGCGTGATTATACGACGGGAGTGATTGCCGAGTGTTTCCGGTGACATGTCCGTACCTCCCAGGATACGAGAAGGATGGCTGGGTCCAAACCCATTTATGTATCATTGTTTCGTCTAATTTCCCAGAGTCGTGTCATTGCGAGCGAAAGAAGGAACGGTTTCTCCTTTTTCATAACATAGACAATTCTCTATCTACCTGGGTGTCTGTGTGTTTCTTGTACATACCCTGGGCTGTATCGTGCGTCTGTACAATACAGTGGGACCAGAAGAGCAAGACATTGTGTTGCGCGTTCAAGTTTGACGCTGATTCACCATCATGCTGGCTAAGCTTCTGACCATCGCGTCTGGTGCCGTCGCTCGTCGCTCAACCGGATTGCGTCGTCGAAGGATAGATTGATCCATTTGAATATGGTCTGAAGTCGCGATTCCATGACTTCTCGCCTGCACTGACAGTTTCCGTTCAGAAAGTCCAGATGTTACTCTGCCGCGTTCCGTGCATGCCTCAGCTCCCATAATTACCGATCAGCGACGTGATACTACTGATACTCGACAGGCCTGCATTCACGTCTGGTGCGCTTGGGATCGGTTTCGGATACAGCAGCTTTTTCTCTTTATCCCATCTCCATCCACAGCTTGTAAACTTCTCGAGAATGGCTGGATCGTATTGTTCTGCCAAGGCCGAATCAAGACCCAGATAGACCGCTGCCACTTTTGGTCGGATGGCTTCGTAGGCTCTGCTAACCTCTCGTAACGTCTTGTCCTGGAAATACTCTGTCCGAAAACATTAGGCTGGGAAATGACATGGGTACTGTGTTGCGGTCCCTTACTTTCGTAACGTTGCACCAGAATTGTCACTGGCTCTGGCCATGGTAACTCTCTGAGTACCTTGTAGACTTGCTCATGTTTCCGTTGCCAGACGGCACGGAGAAGGTTCAGGCAATTCTGAAGAGCGAGATCCTGCTGTACTAGACTTTGTGGCATTCGTAGTGTCAGGGCGCGAGCTTCGTGACTGTCGTTGGACCATTAGTTTTTGATTTCAAAGTAAGCCGTTTAGATGGGAAGACACACATTTCATCGATGAGGAGATGAGAGATGAAAAACGACGAGTAGAAGATGCTGAGCAATTCGGGATCTCCGCTTATACTAGTGGGCGTGAAGAGAAGACAGGCTTCATCTTCATATTCCGATAATGTGTTGAAGAGCTCTGGAGACGGTAAATCAGAAGCAAGCACATTTGCTAGCTGCTCTTTCGAGAATGGCGGCAGATCCATGGGGTAAGATATTGCTCTATGCTGGAGATGCCACAAGAGACTTTTGAATATGACCAGGAACAGAGTGAACGAGAAAGAGATATAGAACGGTTTTCTCAGAAAGAGCAAGTTGTGCAGCGGAAGTGTGAGTGAGATAAGTGAGAGACCGTTATCATCATGCGGGGAGTAGCTTTGGCGGGATCGAAGGCAGTTGGAGTTGGCTGGAGCTTCGTCTTCGTCTTCCCGCAGAGCCAAGCTGGCTCGAAGAGACCACCTTGCTCCTCTCCCCAGCCCTGGTATACAACAACTCCTGCCCATTGAGATCCCCGTTCTTTCAATTCCACGGGTGTCTCTGTCTCTCCTTTCGATTTTCATTGGGTTCCTTTCTTTTCTTCTTTCTTGGCCATTATGGCCTCTTCTTCAGCAGACATTCTTCTGAAGGGGAAGTCTGGCAGGAACACGCGCGGCCTCCTACGCATCATCATTCTTTGTACGATCGCCGCAGCTGCCATCTCCAGTCGACTTTTCAGTGTCATCCGTAAGTGCCCAGGACCAATGGCAGTAATATGATCTGTTGGAATTCGGATTTGCTAAAAATCAATTAGGATTCGAAAGTATAATCCACGAGTGTATGTTCTCCTGTCCATCTGTCCAATTCTCAACTACTGCCACCTCCGAACGGCAACCGAATTTCCATCTCGAGACACGTCAATTGATATTAACTGCGCTCTTCAACATATAGTCGACCCTTGGTTTAACTTCAGAGCAACCAAGTACTTGGTGCAACATGGGTTCTATAAGTTTTGGGATTGGTTCGACGACCGTATGTGCCATTATCTGCTTGCAATCTGGGTTACGTGTGCATATTCAATTGCTTTGCGGCATCCACTTCCAACAATTGGCTCGACTGATTGGTGGTATACCTAGGAACATGGCATCCTCTGGGGCGTGTCACTGGTGGCACCCTGTACCCCGGTCTCATGGTGACCAGCGGCGTTATCTACCATATCCTGCGTTTCCTTACGCTCCCCGTGGATATTCGGAATATCTGTGTTCTACTCGCACCAGGCTTCTCCGGCCTGACGGCGCTGGCAATGTATCTCTTGACATGCGAGATGTCAACCTCGCCTTCTGCGGGTCTTCTTGCAGCCGCTTTCGTGGGCATTGCCCCCGGTTACATCTCGCGGTCAGTTGCGGGTAGTTACGACAACGAAGCCATCGCCATCTTCCTGCTCGTGTTCACCTTCTTCCTCTGGATCAAAGCAGTCAAGCACGGCTCCATCATGTGGGGTGCCTTGACCGCGTTGTTCTATGGCTATATGGTATCAGCCTGGGGTGGTTACGTTTTCATCACCAATTTGATCCCTCTCCATGTCTTTGTCCTTCTTTGCATGGGCAGGTATAGCTCCCGCATTTACATCAGTTATACCACATGGTATGCTCTGGGAACTTTGGCGAGCATGCAGATTCCCTTTGTTGGTTTCTTGCCCATTCGGAACAGTGATCACATGTCGGCTTTGGGTAAGCGCTCAGTGTGTATGGCTGGCGAGTCGGGTATGCTAAAGTGCTACAGGTGTCTTCGGCCTGCTTCAGCTTGTCGCCTTCGCTGAATTTGTCCGAGGCTTTGTACCAAACAAGCAGTTCCAGAGACTTCTGACTGCCATGATTCTCGTGATCTTCGGCGTCTCATTCCTGGGTCTTGTCCTCCTCACTGTTTCGGGGGTCATTGCGCCCTGGAGCGGTCGTTTCTACTCCCTGTGGGATACTGGCTACGCAAAAATCCATATCCCTATCATCGCTTCCGTTTCCGAGCATCAGCCTACCGCATGGCCATCGTTCTTCTTTGATCTGAACTTCCTGATCTGGCTCTTCCCTGCAGGTGTTTACATGTGCTTCCGCAAGCTGAAGGACGAGCATGTCTTCATTATCATTTACGCCGTCTTGGCCAGCTATTTCGCGGGTGTAATGGTTCGACTGATGTTGACGCTTACGCCTGTTGTCTGTGTTGCGGCAGCTCTCGCCGTCTCACAAATTCTAGATGTCTATCTGGTTGCCGGAAACCCTACCCCTGCCGCTCCATCCAAATCGACCGGGGATGCCGTTTCGGAAGGTCTTCGCTCTACTCGGGCGCCAGTTGTTGGAGTTTACTCCTATTTTTCCAAACTCACTATATCAGCCTCCATAGTCCTTTACCTCTTGCTCTTTGTTGCGCACTGCACCTGGGTGACATCCAACGCATACTCTTCGCCGTCCGTCGTGTTGGCGAGTCGCATGGCCGACGGTAGCCAGTACATCATTGACGACTACCGTGAAGCATACTATTGGCTTCGCCAAAACACCCCTGCGAACGCCAAGATCATGTCCTGGTGGGATTACGGCTACCAGATCGGCGGTATGGCCGACCGGCCCACTCTGGTTGACAACAACACGTGGAACAACACGCACATCGCCACGGTTGGAAAGGCGATGAGCTCCCGTGAGGAAGTCAGCTATCCAATTCTCAGACAACATGACGTTGACTACGTTCTTGTTGTCTTTGGAGGCTTGTTGGGCTACTCTGGCGACGACATCAACAAGTTCCT
The DNA here is from genome assembly GCA_000787455.1 of Evansstolkia leycettana. Classification (NCBI taxonomy): domain Eukaryota; kingdom Fungi; phylum Ascomycota; class Eurotiomycetes; order Eurotiales; family Aspergillaceae; genus Evansstolkia; species Evansstolkia leycettana. The sequence goes on along the minus strand of JSYV01000749.1, from coordinate 117,303 downwards.
TTGGATGGTTCGTATTGCGGAGGGTATCTGGCCTGACGAGGTCAAGGAGCGGGACTTCTTCACCGCCCGAGGAGAGTATCGCGTCGACGACGAGGCTACTCCAACTATGCGCAACAGCTTGATGTAGGCACCCTCTTCTGACTGGGTCAGGTTACTCGCTCACGCTAACATAATTAACAGGTACAAAATGTCTTACTACAACTTCAACTCTCTTTTCGGACCCGGCCAAGCTGTTGATCGGGTCCGTGGTTCCAGACTGCCCGCCGAAGGCCCGCAGCTCAGCACCCTTGAGGAGGCATTCACCAGTGAAAACTGGATCATCCGTATTTACAAGGTCAAGGACCTGGACAACTTCGGCCGCGATCACAATAGTGCCGTAGCTTTCGACAAGGGCCACAAGAAGAAGCGGGCAACCAAGAGGAAAGGGCCAAGGGTTCTGAGAACGGAGTAAATGCCGTACTTTGTTTCTTGCAGTGTGTTTTAGCTCCTATCATCCCCGGTTGCTGCAGTATAGCATATCCTGGGATTTTTTGAGGTTTCCTTTGGTACTTTCTTACCTGTTCGCGTCTTGTTCTTTCTAGAATGATGTACACTGTGTCTTTGGCAGATACGTAGACTCCTATAAAATTCCTTTCATCACTCTTGAATCTGTTTCGTAGCAGGGGCAAAGCCTTTTCTCTGAGATCAGAAATCATATATACGCATGTACAGTAACTGATTCAACGTGGCCAACGTGATTATATATGAACTCAGAGCTATTTCCAACACATTCCATTCTAATATACAAAAGAAAAATCGTGAACAAAAGCTTGTGAGCAGAGAGGTATCTTTCTTCCCCGTCATCGACAACCGCAACGGCGTTTGCCTCATGAGCACCACGTATATTTTTCTCTCTCAACACTTGACCTCAATAGCATGTATCCCAAGACAAAGTCCCCAATTGAGGAAAAAAAATGAAGAAATGCGATGATAACCTCCACCCATGTACTCCATAACCCCTATCGCAATATGCTTAACCGAAGTATCCGCGTCAAATTAGATCGAAACTGTATGTATACCCTCGTATCATCGCTCTTCTCTTCGTTCATTCGACATGTAGCTATCTATTTCTGCTGCGTCGGCTGTTTCGGCGCCGCAGGAGCATCCGGGACCTTCACGTCAGAGAACTCTTCCTGTCCGACTGCTCGGATGGTATATGCGTCTGGAGAGACCAAGTAAATCCAAACTCGTCAGTCTCATGCATATATCATAGTAGTAAATCATCCTGGCTGGGTTCCCTTGGAGACGTACAGACGCTAATTGTAAAGGCGACGAGAGAGAGACCGGTCACGGCATTTTTGAAAAGGTAGGGTCTGCGTGCGCGCAGGAGAGCAGCGCCGGCGCGGTAGTCTTTGCCGTAGTATGTGGAGTTGAAGCTGATAGAATGAAAGGGCGGTCAGTCAGTCAGTTAGTCGGTCAATGTAATGATGGCTTTTGCTTGGGTCCCTGTTCTTCCGAGACGAGACGGTTGATGAGAGAGGGGTTTTGACATACACTCCGCTTGGCATATTGGCAGATTGTGGGTTATTTCCGATGAGGAATCGACACAGTGGATGACAGAAAGAGGGCTAATGGTAGAATTGCGACCAGGAGCGTGTAGGTTGATGGATGCAATATTGCTGGAGGAATTTCTTCTGTAGAGCAGAAAGTCCACCGCGGGTATGAAGGTTCTTGGCACCGGATGTTGTCCCAGCAGGGCTTTTGTGCTGAAGGAACATCGAGGGCCTGGAACTATCAGCGAGGAAACTGATTGTTTAGCATCTCTATTCGTTTCTCTTGTCCATTTTCCATACTTCTATTAGTCTGATACAATTGATCCTCTCGACGTCGTTCTCCATCTGTGTTTTATACTTGATCAGTGCGGCTTGGAAAAAGAAAAGGGCTTGGCGTCACTCGCTGGAGCTCCAAGACCTCAGCCCGACAATTCACTTCTCTCGCTGTGCATCTTATCATCTTTCTCGCCTGCCTTGAATTCTCTGACTACGAAGTCCCCTTGGACAACGATACCTTCCTCTCCCTTTTCATCGGCTCCTGCTTTCCGACCCCCAGACTGTGACCCCCTCGGTTTTAGATGCTTGCTGTTCGCGCATCTTAGATTAGAGCCTTTTATCCCAGCCTCTACCAGACCCGATTCACGTAGACCACACATCACGTCCGACGCGTCACAGCGTTACTCCGGTCCGCCTGCTGGTTCATCATCCATACAATTGAGCCGTCATGGCTCAGCCGGGAGACAATCTCGTCGACCAAGTTGCCCAGCTGAACGCCGCCCGCAACCTTGTGCTCGGTGACGCTGCACTCTACCCACAGATCGTGAATGGCATCCTTCCAATCATTGGTGCCCACGCACGGCTGGAATTACGACGATGGGGGGCAGAATTCCTAGCGGAGACGTTCGCTAGCCCCGCGCTGGCCGCGGCGCAGAAGGAGCAGCTGGCGCCGAAGGTTTTACAGCACTTGCAAGAGACTTTGGAGTTGCCGGAGAAGGATCCTACGGTGTTGAAGAGCGTGGTGCAGACGGCTGCCAGCTTGTATTCGCTGGTTTTCAGGCATATGTACGTGATAAATACTCCGTTCTGGTGGATACAGTTGGACCTCTGGACGAGGTCCGTTCGTAGACGTGATGGATTTGGGCTTCTTGTATCTGACGGGCATTGTGACTCTAACTTCCGAGTGGGCTTGCAGTATAAACAATCCCCAAAACACCGCGGACTGGGAAAGAATGGCAGCTATCAAGCAAGATTTACTGCGGAGAATGGACTCCTTTCCATATCCTGTCAAGATCTGCTGCATCAAGTTCGTGCAGCGCATCATCCAAGTGCAGACTCCCGGTCTGATATCAGATCCAAGGGTATGTATCTGGGAGTCCTTGTATGGATCGTTGTGCCGTTCAATTGACGTTCTTTAGCGACCTGACAAAAACGAAACGTCCCTGGCCATCGTTCCTCGGAATCATCCCATTCTCGCCCTGCCCAACTTGGAGGCAGAAGCTTCCGGCTTGCTTGACAGACTTCTGGCTTTCTTCCAAGAGAACCCAGTGTATGTAATGCCTGCACTGTGTGAAAAATCAACCAGTAACATCCGCCAGTGATCCTCTCCTTGTGAACGCGACATTGAACTGTCTGGCCGTCCTCATTCGAACCCGTCAATCGATCTCGAATAAGATCATCAATACCGTCCTTGAGTTCAATCCGTCGAAGCAAGTCAATGCCTCAATGACGCCGACCTTGCGCGTTAATATTAAATCGATGGAGCGGACGACGAAGGCGTTGCTGGTTAATATAATGAAGAGGTGCAGAGGTATCTGGTCAGTTCCTGCACGATTGCACTGCTAATTCCTCTGTCAGGAACCCCAACCACCCGCTCGCGGGGAAGATGCAACATCATATAGAACGCTTGATGCAGTCTCGTCTGGATATCTTCGATGAATCCTCACGCAAACGTGGACTGCCTGCTGAGCCGACAGATGGGTTCGACAATGCGAAACGGACAAGGCTTGATGCCGAAACACCGCCGCTGCTCAAGATCCCGCCTCTGCCACCAGGTCCAATCAGTTACGCACAGCTCTATACTCTGACGGAGGACGTCGGCCTCTCGTCGTTCGATGTGAAACAGCTGCCTGCCGATCTCATCGTCAGGATTACAGTTCCTGTCCTCACTCGCATCGATCCATCTCTCTTGAGTCAAGCTATCGAGGTTACATCTCCCTTTGGATCTATCACTAAAAATAGTTTCTGACATGGACTGCAGGCCATACGTAATCGGTATCAGACCCTGAGTAAACAGCAAGCCGCACAGCCCCAACCTGCAGCCGCGGAAGACGAAGACGACTATGAACCGGAATATCAACCTATTGGCGTATCGGACCAGGCAGCCGATGTGGCAAATGCCGTGGCAGCTGAAGTAGCAGAAATCCAGCCAGATCTAGTTTCTCTTGGGCCCTTTGTTCTCCCACAACCTCCACCCTTAACAGAAGAAGAGGCAGGAGAAATCGGACGGAGCGCAGCTTCAAGGGTCTTTAGCATGGTCGCATCCACCGAAACCATGTCTCAAACAACGGCTAAGGGACAAGGTCAACAACAACTTGGCTTCGCCCGGCTGGCTGGAAGTACATTCGACAAGGATGCATGGGTGGTCTTGCTGACGAGACTTGCCACAAGAGCATCGGCTGGCCTAGAAACAGATGCCACTCCTACAAAATCCGAGCAAAGCTTGCAGTCGAGAACGAGACTGACAATATCCGACTCGATACGCGGGACCCTGTACCGATACATCCTGGAAGATTTCCGGTCTCGAATCAATGTCGGGATCATATGGCTGAACGAGGAATGGTACAACGACCGCATTCAAATGCAGTTCGCAGCCTCCCACCGCGAAGAAGATGCGGAAGAAGAACCTTCTGTACCGTTACACTACGATCGTTGGGTCCTTCGACTCCTTGATGGAATCTTGCCATACCTGGATTCGCGCGACCTGAAAGTGCTAGTACGGTTCCTGAGCGAGATCCCTGAAATGACTATTCCCATCGCGCAACGGGTTGCCAGTCTGGCGAGAGATCCTGAGAGAGTGAATCTTTGTGTTCAGGCCTTACTGTAAGCTCTCTGCCATCGGATTGATGTTGGAATAGAATCATACTCATACTAATTTATCTAATCCCCAGATACTTGATCATGTTCCGCCCACCCGCGAGAGAAATGTGTCTGAACACTCTGGAAGACGTCTATAACACTTGTAAGTTGAATCTACGGCCATTCTTCCCCGCGAGGAGTGTCTAATAGTATCGTAGACGAAGAATCACGTCCAGCTGCCGGCAAGATCCTTGCGAAATGGCGACCCCATGTGATTGAGCAGCAGGCGGCTGTCACCAACGGCGTCAATAAGGAATCGAGTCCCTCGCAGCAGCAACAACAACAACAACAACAACCGGCGGAAACTAGCACAGCCGCTTAGCCTTAGATCGGAATGGGTCGACGGCATTGCATGGTTCTTGGCTCCCACTCACTTCTGAAGATGACCATTGATACAATGAGAAATTAATTGATCTACGATCTACGTACATCTATCTATCTACTTTGATAGCTTTATACATCAATGATACCTGTACTATATACCTTATCAAACAGATTTCTTACAGTATCACGAACTAGTTGTTCGGGGGAAAAAGATTTCTTTGTCTGGGATAGTAGAGCTGGCGAGGGGGCTGCGTCTACGTCGAAGCCAAGGATGAAGTCTCATTTTTCTGCCTCTTATCAGCATGACATTATTATCTAAGAGACCATTTTATCGAACCAACACCCGTATGTATCTCAAGGAATATTCAAGAGAGCATATCCGCAGCAAGCATGCCCAAGTATGCCAGTTAAACCCACATATACGGGAGCCACCGTGCCTCCAGTTGGTGCTCAGCACAGCTCTCAATAATGAGTCAAGCGGCTCCGAAGAATTGAAACGATGTAGAAGTACAAAAAGCTCTTGGATGCATATCATATGTATTCATAACAAGTATTGACCTCCAGAAAGAAAGATAGGAGACGCGCAGAGAAGAGGCTAAGTTTCGGTCCGATACTCCAACATATGCTCACTGATGAAACCGTTCCTTATTCACATGATGATTATTCTCACATCGAAAAGAACGCCGCAGCGCAACAAAAGACAACAAATCAAGACGAGTGTAAACACAAAGAAAACACATCTACAGACTGAAGAGAAAAGCTAAAAATCGATGACATCCCGTTGATTTCTTCCAGTCATACATGCCAGCATACACATACACATGGTTACTCTGAGAGGTATCCCAGAAACTAAAGCCGTCGGCCACATGGAGCTCGTGGAGGTTAGACAGGCTCGCCTAGTCATGGTGCCAAGCTTCAACGCGCCGTCATATGGCCAGATCCGGATCCCGAAGGAACTCCGGTCGATTGATGGACAGCACTGGCTGGCTTTGGAGGGGGAGGCAAAGGCGGCGACGAATCTCGTTTCGAAGCAGCCGAATGCGACTGAAATAGGCCCAGTCGAGCCGGTGGTGGTGAGTAAACAGCGTTGCGCGGGGGAATATCGGCGCGTGTCTCGTGGGGAGATTGGTTGTGGTCAAAAGCGCTGCTCAGATGAGGATGTGGTTTCCGCGTGTCTAGCGGGGAGGAGCTCAATGACCGGAATCCGGATTTTCTATCTGCTTCATAGTCCGGATTCCCAAAAGGTCCGTGAGAGGAGAGGTGTCGCTGCTCCTGTTCCGTTCCGTAAGGGGTGTTGTTTGCTGAGGAATTCGCAGCGGAAGGGTTCTCTGGAATGGTGGAAGCTGACCCGTTCGGAGCGTTGATGTCTACGACACGCTTCTGGGCCGCCGGAGTCGTGAAAGACGGGGCATGAGGATGCTCGAAGACCCGATTCTGCGGTCTCTGCAATTGTTGCTGGTGGATGGGATGCTGCGGGTTTGCCCACGGCGTCTGCTCCAGGAAGGCCTCTTCTGCGGCCTTGCGGCTCATGTTCGACGACATGGCAGACATGGCACCGCGCGGCAAGGCAGAAGGGTGTGAAGTGGGAAGTCTTGTCTCAGGAGAAATCTGCATCAATTCAGGATGTGATCAAGGAAAGAGCATGTACATAATGGGTAGACTTACGCCCATTTTTTCGAAGTCTTCTTCAAGCTCGGACGGGCGCGCGGACGACAGCGAAGGCGCAGCTGGAAACCCGACATATTTTGCGACACCAGCCATGATCGACACTTCTTGGTTGTAGGCCGTTTGTTGTGCAATCTGTTGCGACCGCCTGGTGGGAAAGGGAATAGAATGATGCGGACTGATTTCTTCCGTCTTGAAGCGATCATGTTGGATGGCATAGAACTGTTTGCTGACGGCGCTCGAGTGCTTCTCACGGATATCCCTGACTCGTTGAAAATACGAGCTGTGAATCTGCGCCCGCTCGGCCAGACTCTTATTCATGAGCGCTTTGATACGATATTGGTACAGCTGTTTTTCATAGTTGATCTTGGAGTCACGGTAGCGTCTGACCGTCTCCAGCTGCCGCAAGAGTTCAGGATGCGTGGGATTCGGGCCTTGCAGCATCTCCAACTCACGATTGAGCTTGGAGATTCGCTCGTCGTAAATCCTGCAACTTGTAAGTCACTGTTGCGCTTCCAAGACTCAAGGCACGGTCTCTTACTTGTCGCGGAGTGTTGCAAACTCCTTTTCCAGTACGGCTAAGGATTCCATCGCAGCCATCTTCTTCGCCGCTATAGCGGACGTTAGCCTTGTTCAACCACAATGGGAGCTACTGCACGTACACTCTTCCTCTTGCTTAGCAAGGGCTTCAGCGTCATCAACTTCTTCACGTTCAGCCTGTTCGTCGTCCTCAAGCTGGTCGTCGGCGACACCCTCAGTGCCCGCCTCGACACCACCAATTTCCATATCATCGTCCGTGTCTCGGGTCCTCCTACCCTTCCGCTTGCCCTTCTTACCCTTCTTACCTCTAACAAGAGCCACGGGTAGATCATTATCCGCTGCATCCGCCGGTGTACCTTCGTCGATTGTCTTCGAAGGATCCTCGGTAGGTTCAGGAGAGAGCGGTGTGTCTTCAACGACAGGCTCACTCAAGTCGCTCTTGATGGAGCTCCGTCGCTTCTTGAGCGGCTCATCTTCGCCCAATTCTGTTCCAGTGTCGTCACCGATCTCCATTCGCTTGCGTTTCTTGCCAAAGGTATCTGAGAGGGTCGAGTCTTCTAGAGTCTGCGTGTCGTCTGCAGCCTCAGCGACGCCATTGTTGTTGATGTTGTTGGATGATCGGCGAGGTTTGCTGGGCGAATCTTCCGCGAGTTGCTCGTCGTCATCTTCGACATCGTCGTAGGTGGTGGACTGCGCAAGCTTGCTTGGGCTGGCGCCATAACCACCTGCGCTCACGACGATGTCTCTTCTCAACCGGATGTTGTTCGGAGAGTCTTCAATTCGTTCCGTTTCAGCTTCTGAGTCGTTTTCGGGCAGCTCTGGCACGGGTTTCTCCGATTTTGTAAATTCGTAGTCCGATGGTTCATTGTCTGAAACGTCGTCAATCTCACTCAGACTGCTGGATCGACCGTCGTCCAGAAGCGAATCGTCTAGGAGGAGATTTTGCTCGCCATTGGCGACCGTGGGTTCCGCCGCCCTGGACGGCCCAGCCGATGCAGGCTCCCTGCCTTCGGCTTCCTCCATCTAGGGTCGCGCAATGTTTTTCAGGGGAGGTTGGTGCGAGAAGAGGGAGGAGGAATCGTGCCAATGATGTATTGGCGCAGATCTTTATCCGTCGTACCGATGTGGGGAAGGGAATTGAGGCAGGTCAGTGACAGAGAGAAACCAGGATTGTTCTGAATCTGGATTGACGGCCACAACAGTTAGAGGAGGTCAGATTTCAAAATTGACAGGATCTTAATAGAAGAACGAGAATGGCTTTGTGAGAGAGATTGGTAGGACTGCCAGAAGGCGGTGCGGAGATTGATCGACGACCCAGCCAACAACACCCAGAACTTTGAGGAATCGCTCTGCGCTGTCAAGTCTGGTGCGACGAACTCGCAAAGAATACGTGACCGCCGCTTATCGAGTGAAGTGTGAAGCCAAGTGACAGATGAGATTGTAAACCACCAGGGAACGTACCATTCAATGATGCGCCAGCAGAAAGCTGGTTGTAACAAGAGCTGCTCGCGATGGGCTGGATATTCACGCAGCTGGCGCGTTCGCACTGTTGATCAAAGAAGAGGTTCGAGAGACCCTGGAAGGATGACGAAGGAATCGTATCGCCAGGACAAGGGACGCTCGAATCGCTACGCGGAGGGTAAATCGTAGACGTGGCGGTGGTGAGCTTAAGAAGCGGGCAGCACCACTGAGCAGATTCGCGGAAGATCGGACGGCATAAAGAGCGAAGCTATAAAGATCGTCGACGAGGTCGACGTACGGATAGGAGTAAAGGACTCGGATGTAGAAATAGGAGGAAAGAATAACAGGAAAGATGAGAAGAAAGAAAATCGTCGTAAGAAGAGCTTCTTGGGGGATTGTGACGGAGAGAGCGGCAGCGAGATCAAGCCAGAGACAGACGCATCTGGGTGAGGTCTGCCCCGACGAGCAGACAGACTCAGGCGGCGTGACGGACTGGCTGTGAGTCGCAAGAGCAGTGCTGTTGCGCTTTTTCTGCCGCCTTTTTCGGGCCTTGCTCTTCCGCATGATTTTCCCGCCTGGCCAAATGAAGCTGCCTCACCGCCTGCTGTGCGTGGTCAAGGGAGGTGATTCCCATGCGCTAGTCCCTTTCTGTTTTGTCACATGATTCTGGCACTAGACTGCTTTGAGTGGTCACAAGCACTCTGATGTCATTGGTTGTCACTGGCAGTTCCAGCCCTGAAACGTGACCTCTGCATACTACAAATGGATTGAACAGTGCATATTCCACCACAAAATGGCCCCACCAGTCTATATCTCCTGATTGAGGGAGAACTCTCTTCGCTTTACACACATAGGGAACTGTCGACAGAATACTCGTCCCATGAAGTCATCTCGCAGACAGCTAAAACAAAAAGATAGATACACGATAGCAGGAATGATGATATTACTTTCTTGTCTTGGCCTTCTTCCCTCCAGCAGCCCGGTAAGCTGCCGCTCGCTGACTGCTCCTGTTCTTGGGCTTGCCCCTTGAGCCACGACTCTTGGTCTTACTCTTGATGCGAGTGCCATGCTCGGATGCGCGCTGGCCTTCAAATACAAAGGTCTTGCCCGACCCCTTCTCACCCGCCTTCAATTTCGCGGCGCCAGCTCGGCCGAATAGCCTGGATGCACGGCCTTGAAGAGTCTTCTGCGCCGATCCCACTCCAAGGGCCTTCCTTGACGGACCATTCTCTGCATCCTCTTTCCTCTTCACCTTCTTCGCTCGCGTCACGCGCAACTTGCGTGGCAGCATGGGGGGAAATTTCTTGCCATCCAGTAACAGTGCTTCTTCCACACAGTTTTGGTCGTAGAATTGAACATACGCAAAGCCTTTGCCCACGCGAGTGGCACGATCGCGGATAACCCGGACAGATTCGACGTTTCCCCTGCTAGAGCCCTGCTCTTTATTGGAGCCGCCGGTGTGGGCGTTGAATGTGCGCCAGAGACCCTCCTCAACGTCGGCTGGCTCCGAGGGCTTCTTCTTCTTCTTCTTCTTTTTCTCTTCGTCGTCAGGGTCCGTTTCCTGATCGACAAACGCCAGGTTTCCGACAAAGACGCATCGTTTGTGGTCGATCTCCGATGGGTGCGCAACGCTGTCAACGCGCAGATGCCGGTCAAGGACGACGGTTCCGTTCAATGCAGCAGGCGCCTTCCGGGCCGCCTGTACAGTAGTATAAACCACATATGCATTCGTGCTTGGCGTAGTCTCGTCCAAGATTTCTTTTCTAGCGAACGAAGCACGTTTAGGGATACTGCCACCGCTTGCAAAGGGAGTGGAACGGAACCGGATTGATTCAATTTTGTGGGGTCCTGTAGATTCGGGAAGAGTCGAGAGGAACGAAGCGAGATGTTTCAAGAGGGTCTTTTTGGCCGATTTCGATTTGATGGCTTGAGTCGAAACATTGCCCAGGAAGACGGTGCGGTTGGCTTTCTCAATCTCTTTGGCCTCCGTATCTCCACTCGAGCTCTCGTGCATCGGCACGGAAGTCTCCTCGTCTTCTTGATCTGTAGACTCACCTTCCGCCGACTCAACGGGAGATGCGTCACCGTCGGCTTCCTGGCCGTGAACTTTCTGACGCTTCGCCTTCTCCGCGCGGCGTTTCTCTGCTTGTTTTTCTTCTTCTTTCGCTATCTGGCGCATGTAATCTTCTTCCAGATTGTCATCTGCAGCGCCTCTCTTCCGCTTTCGGCTTCGTCCCTCGGCAGCAGCCGTCACAGCAGGCTCACTGCCAGCATCGCTGCCTTCAACAGCTTCTTGCATTACCTCGTCCTCGTCTGCAGATTGGTCCGCCTCCTCGGATCCTTCTTTCGCATTTTTCATATCTTCATCTTCTTCCGGCTCCGTAGGTTTAACAGCAGACTTTGGGTTGCCATTGGCGAGGAATGAAGGTGTTTTCACAGGACCAGCCTAATAGAATGAAGGACAAAATTAGTTCCAACAACTCCCAGGATTGAAGTGGCTTTGTTGCCAAGACCTTCATAATAAATGCAATAGGCACATACGCTTTTCTCAAACAACGATGCCAATGCTGGATCAACATTCGCATTGCCAGCCAAAAATGGTAGGGTGCTGGCTGTTTCCACTTTCGCATCTTTCCCAGTCTCCGTGGCCACATCGGACCGAGACTTATTTTTCTTGCCCATTCTAGAGCAAATGTGAAGACGCCGTGGCCTTCAGTTCAACAATTGAGTCGAATAGGCGATTGTTGTGGTGTTCACACCACGGAGTATATTCGATTCTCTCGACTTGCTCATTTTTTTCTCTCGATACCATCTTGGCAAGAGATGGGCGATAGGGTGCATCACGTGAAGATAATGCCTCCTTCGTTGGGGCGGATGTCCTCAGGCATTAATGATTGGTGCCTTATCCGAGGGCTCATAAAAAGCGTGTCATGCACCATTGATGACTCCGGTACAAAACCTGCATCCCAAGCCTCTGCTTCAATGTCCTGGGGTAAACCTTATGCAACAGGCAGCCTAATCTGATTTTATTTTCCGCATGCTGTTGTATCTTCAACGTCGTGTTGCCAGTTCAGCAGACCGAGTTTCATTTCAGTACTATATCAAATGAGTCTGACACATCTTCAGTCTTCTCTGATGGACTTCTCAGGTATTTGGGATCTACAGGGAGCAGTGGCACCCCATATGTGTAATGGATGCCGCGGCATTCAATCAGATGCTTGCAACCTACTGAATCTGCATCCGATCCCTCAATTTGGGAGAAACATGGGACGATTACAGACCACGCAAAGATACGCACATGATTCTTGCCTTCTGAAGAAGGTAGATCCTGTAGATTGCTCCAAGTTAGATTTCAGTTATGAATGTAAGAATGACTAGGGAAAGGAGGACACTGTGGTCTAAACAATGAGAGAGTGAGCTCTGATATGCAGAGTTAGCAGTTGCAATGAGTGTGAGCGGAAGTTGGTTCACTTGTGAGTTTTAGTTCGTTTTAGTTCTTGGGTGATATTTGAAGAAGGTTGGAATGGCATTTCTTGACAGTGATTTTCCTCTTCAAAAGTAACAGATACATACAAATGTAGTCTTGTTGGCTCACCATGAGTCGAATCTTAGGTACCTCTGTTGAACGACGGCGCTGACGTCATAGGATCAAGGACCAATGACACCTTGCAAGTTGTTTACAGAATGAGATAGATGTCTTCAATCTAATCTCATTACGCTTGATGAGTCTTTGCTTATTGAATCTAGATTACTATCCTAACTGTGCATCACTCTTGTTCCCGGTCTGGACTACTACTGATCTTGGGTCTTTTTAACTGACTTGGTTGAAACGTGGGGTGCGGAAACGAAGTGGATCAAATAAGATCAATTCACGTCCAGCCCTCTCCACCTTCACCTTCGAGTCAAATAGACAAGGAGGTCCAACAATACTACACAGTATTGAACTCGTTTGAAGGCTGGCCTGAACGAGTCGAGAATCTCACAGTTGACTGGTACTCGATTGAGAGGTTGATGCAATTCAACCATCAACAAAACCACCCGTCTCGAATTGCTGCCTGGCAGGCAAGAATGTGCACTTGCTAGTATCGAATCGTCTATCTTCAGTCGACAAACAAGGCACGAACATCTAGATCAGACAGACTCTTCTACAACATATTCCGACTTTTCTTACGATCTCGCTTCGTTCTTGCACAGCTACTCACGCATCTCAACACTTTCAATATGCATCGTCTTCCATTCTTCAGTTGGGGTCGTCGCATTCCTCCTCCTAATGACTTACATGGGACTGCACTCGATCAGAATGCAGATGCTAATGGAGCACCTGAGCCGGGGGTGGAGCCTTTCTACCCGAGTCTGTTTGAAGTGTTGAAAGTCCGATATCTTCTGCGTTGGAAGATAGTCCCGGGGGGACTGCCGGCGGAAATTGTCGATCTGATTGTTGATGCGGCGGAGTATTGGCCGTCTGTCGAGACGACGATGGATAAGAAGATTATTATAGGAAAGGATGGCGATCGAGAAGTGGCGAGATCGGTGCCTTTGTGTTATGATCAGAAGGTGAGTTGTTGGAAATCTGACACTTTGGTCATACGTTCTTCTCGATATTATTTATTTGGTATTGCCAAAATAAATCCCTGATGGAATCTCGTTATCATCTATTCATCCGTGCACATGCGCTGTCAACGTTGATTTTGGTCTACAACTTCTGGCGTCGCTGGTTCCGAATCCATACCCTATCTCTACTTACAGCAAGATACTAAGTTCTGGCAGACACTTGCCAACACGTCATATCCAAAACCGCTCCCTCATCGAACTATCCATCCCTGTCGAAAAATTGTTTTCAAGATCTCCTCTCATGACCAAGGGTGGGGAGGTGGTCCAGGGAACCGCGGCAGCTACCACGGCTCTTTCACATGGTTCGACACGACGATCGTTCATGCAGCCCATGAAGCAGGCAGAGACTCGAACGAGTCAGGAACGCAAAACGACACCGACGGCAACCAAGCACCACAGAGAACCGGCTTTACCGCTGACCATCCAATGTTTCTACCGAGACCTGACAAGCTGCAGTCGAATCCCGTGGCAATCGGCACGACGCAGCATTTCACCATTACATGGCATTATCTAGATAATATCCAAGCCGACTCGGCAGAAGCAGAAGAGATTGAGCGGACTCAGGGCCGGGGTCGTGCCACGCTTGACGGTCATATAGTGCGGGAACTGGAGGTTGGTGATTCCATAGCTGTTTGGGCGAGAGCTCGATTTGGTGGGTGGGCGAATCACGTAGAAATGGTTTCTATTCGGGTCTTTTGGGCGGTTTAAGTGAGACGGTGATGAAATGGATATCGCTGCTATTTTCTCCTCCCTTCCATGCTGTCTTGCGCTTCATCATGATAATGATTCCATTCCTTCCAGCCTTGAGAGACTGGATTTTCCTCCCTCAGAAAAGGTTGATTCGCCAGAGGGAAGCGCATTCGGCAGGCTTGAAGCCATCAGATGGGCTACTGTTCACTACAGGTGATGTATACTCGAGCGCAAAGTCCATGGAGTACAGGCCCCACGAGTTGGCCATGTAAAATCTGGGGTAACCCTAAGCTACTCCAGCATTGTCTGGGTCCTCCCGTGTATATCTGGACGTTTGAATATGATGACACAGGAAGAAAGACCTCTACAGACTACATTCCAGTCATCGATAGTGATGATCTGTGTTTCTACATAAACTGATTCTGCTCCTGTGTACTCATTTTATTCTTATCTCATTATCTCATCGTCGATCTAGGGCTACTAGTATGTACTTCTGTAACATCAGTTGACTCCATAGTGGTTGATCTGCGATGTGCTCATTCTGCACGAAAATCACGCAATTGCGCCAAGACACGCTTTGATCCACCACGAACTGCGAGGAATATAAAAGTCGAATTCCCTCTGCTCGACAACAAGACCCAGCAGCATCCAATTCTACGTGTTGAAGGAGAATGCTGCCAGTGTTCCTCACAGTCCGCTTCTCACCCTCTACAATGTGACATCTTCAACAACCGGGAGGGCATTGCAACGACGACGATCCGACTTAGCTATCGGCCGACGGAAAGCGTCAAAAGCAAGTGGGGCGGGCTGGCGTGTACAGCAGAGACCACAGCAGTAGTCGCACACCCTCTCGTCGAGACAGTGGCTCGGGAAAATCGGATGGCTTCTGGAGGACGAAGGAGGAGAGACGGACAAGAAGAAGAAGAAGAAGAATGGCAAGATGACTGCAGACAGACCAAGGCCTTAGTCACGCGTGGCTGATGCTCGACCACCATTTCGAGCTGACGAGGGGATATCACAGCGGCTGGTCTCGCCCGAGAGAGATATGACGATTGAGACCGAGCAGATGGTGAATCATTTTTCGAATCTGGTTCGCTCTGATACACCCCCTCACTCGACTTCCCGCGGTCTGCAGCGATGGTGGTGAGATTGGATGTGCCCACCTGCAGATTGTAGTCGTGTCTGTTCTCTCTTTCTCTTTGTGACTAATGACTACGACGTATATAGATATCCCCAAATAAATTCAGCATTTTGTGCCGTTTTCATCCCTCCCTCTGACTTTTTTTTCATCGTCTTTATTGCTTATTTTGAACATTCTCGCTACATCTGGACAACTGACAAGGATGAGCTGCCCACCGAAATGTGCAGCCGTGGTTGTGGGAGCTGGTCCGGCAGGTCTGGCGGTCGTGGGCAACCTTCTGGAGAAGCAACTGGGTGGGAAGATCGCGTGGATCGATCCGTATTTTCAGGCTGGCCGTGTGAATAGGAGATACCGCGAGGTTCCTAGGTGAGATTGTGCTTCGACTCTAGGGAAATGGGGTGTGGAAGCAGAAAAGTCCCAGGAGCGACATTTTGCAAGAAGCTTCGCGCAACGAGGCTAATAATGCCGCTTCCAGCAACACCAAGGTGTCACTCTTCCAGGCGTACGCAACGGCGGTGCAGCCGTTCCGCACCGTGATCAATACCACCCCGATTCCCAGCGCGTTCACGACCCTGGCCAAACTCGACCAGACCAAGACGTGCCATTTGCATCATGCGGCAGACGTGGTTCGCGCCCTTACAGAAGGCATCACGAAGATGGAGCAGGTATACAAATGCCAGGGGATGGTCACGGCTGCGAATCTATCAGAAAGGGTCCGTCGTACCACCGTCAAAACATGACGGGAATGCTTTCCATCTTGCTGATGTGACAACTGGACAGTCTTCTACATGGACGATCCGTGTCCGGTGTCAGGACTCCCTCGACGAGATCGAGATTGTAACATCCAAACTCATTCTCTGTACGGGATCATCCCCGACTGTCCTTCCCATCCCCGTCCCCGGACTTGACATCCAGAGACTCGATCTCGACCTCGTCTTAAAACCCAGCGAGCTCGTCACATATCTGCCTCGAAACACGGCCATAACCATCGCCGTGGTCGGTGCCTCTCACAGTGCCGTCCTAGCCCTTCTCAATCTGGTCAACCTCGCTCGCAGCTCTCATCCTCTACTCCGCGTCAAATGGTTCACGCGCCACCCCCTGCGGTATGCCGAGTACATGGACGACGGCTGGATCCTTCGTGACAACACCGGCCTCAAGGGTCTGGCGGCCGACTTCGCCCGGCAACAGCTCGAAGATGAATGTCTGCCCAACTCCGAGGCAGGCCGCTTCGTCACCAAGTTCGACTGCAGCGACGGCAAAGAGCTGTCCCAGTACCAGGCCCAGCTTCCATCCTGCTCGCATATCGTCCAGGCCGTAGGCTTCACGCGAGATCCGCTGCCGGAATTGTCAAGGAACGGCGTGCTTGTGGACCCGGAATTCGACCATGAGACCGGCGGATTTCTCGATCAAGACGGCCGTGTCATTAGCGGGTTGTATGGCGCTGGCATTGCGTTTCCGGAACGAGTCGTCGATCCGTACGGGAATGCCGAATATGCCGTTGGATTCTGGAAGTTTATGAAGTTCATCAAGCGGGTTTGTCCGACTTGGACTGCTGCGTGAGCATTTCTTTTTTGGATTTCTGCTAATTATTCGTATTCCTCTTTTTCTTTTGGACGCTTTATGTTTATGCATACCTCTTGTTGCCGCTGCTGGAGCCGGATATCCTTAGTCTAGTATTTTTGCCCTTTTAGCTTGAGACAATCATTCATAAGTCCTTGATGTCGCGCATTCGCATGTGTATGTATACTTGGTAAACATCTGCTGCCGTTTCAGTGCCCATTACCGTCGAAGCACATCCTCGACTGAGTCGGATATCCCCAGTCATTCTCTTCAGGCTCATCTTGCGGGCCCGGTAGATTGGTAGCTGTGTTACCCCGTAGTCTCGATAGAATTGCTTGGCTGAAGCGATACTAAATCAATACTCCTTAAAGGAGTCGAACGCTTGGACGCAGGTACTTGAGCTCCACGCCAAGGATAAGAGACCCGCTGTCCATTGCACGTACCAGTGAGCCCCTGAATTATTTAGCGATAGCACTAAGCTGGTAGCCACGTACAGCCTTAGATAGCTAGTAGAATTGCAGTCTACTCTGTATTATTAGGCTCCCCACTGGTATCAAGGAGCCACTAACTGAGGTTGGTGCAACAACAGGACATGCGATGAACGGGTTCACCACAGGGCGATTTACATCTCAGGAAACATTTGAGACTCGCTGAATCAACCAGCTGGGGGTCTTTTCAAATTGATTCATCGTAACTGCCTACAATACGATATCTCTCAAGTCAGGAAGAAATGAACCAAGTTGATAGTTCTATACGTTGTGCACGCCGTCAAGTCATGTACAAAACGCTGATTACATATACATAACCAAACACTATCAGGCAGGGAAAGAAAGCAGTGGGGTCAATCCGTCCAGTAAACATAAAATCGAGGCGCAACCTGATAAAGTCATGGTGCGTTGCCGAAGCAGCCCATCCGAGGAAAGCACATACAAGAAGATATATAGACAATTTCGTAACGTTGCTTCCGCGCGAAAAGAAACGAACCCAAATGCAACAACAAATTAATGCCCGATCCAGGCACGAACGAATCCAAACGAATCCAAACTGGTCAAAGTCCCGACACCTGATGGGGGCATGCTGACAAGGCGGAGGAACTACAGTCTCCGCATAGAGCTGTATCGAGATCGTCCGCTTACAACAAAGCGGCAATGCCCATCACAAGGGCCATCAAGCCACCAGAGACCTTGGTAGCGACACCAGCATTGGTGTTAGGCACAGAGGTAGTCGCAGAGCTGGAAGCCGCAGCGCTAGTCGAAGAGGCGGAACTAGAAGTCGTGGAGAGGGCAGATGTAGAAGAAGCCGAGGAACTTCCAGAAGTGGTGGAAGCGACATTGCTGGAGGTGGTCACGGTGATCATGGAGCTAGAGGGAGTACCGGAGGTCATGGTCATCGCCGTGGAAGACGCAGCAGAGACCGAGGCAGTTCCAGTAACTCCAGAAATGGTGAAACGGGGGAGGAAGTTGTATTCGTTGGGGTTCTGGTCATCGATGATCTCGATGGTGTAATCAGGCCGAGCGGGAAGACTGGCCGAGGGTGTCCAGGTAAAGCTTCCAGAGTTGGCGATACCAGCTGCATCATCAGGTCAGCAAATGCATAGCAACATGAGAGTCGCAGCGTACTCCGAGTACGGCGATGCGAGAAGGAGATACCGGGGCGAAAACTCACAGGCAAGAGTGATGCCGCCGTCCGCAGTGGTCACAGCTCCCCATTGAAGCTTGAGGGTGACGGTTCCGTCCGTGGTAGGAGTCCAGTTGAGAGTGACGGGAGTTCCGGCAGAGAAGGTGTATCCCTGAGTTGGGATGTTGAAGGGGTTAGGGCTGTCAGCTGCAGCGAGGGCAGCGAGAGCGCTCAGAGCAACATAGAAGATGGAACGCATTTTGACTGTGATTGGAACTCGAGTGAAGATAGGTGACAAGCAGAGAAGCAAGAAGACGGCAAACACCGGATCGATTTAATAAGAGGTACTGAAGAAGAGTTGAACGAGCGAATACGAAGCAGAAGGCGCGATAATTATGACCGATTAGCGATGGAGAGAAGAAGCGAGAGAATGGAAGAAGAGAAGGCAGAAGAAGAAGACCGAGAGAGACCGAAACAGAAAGACTACGTATACAACGGGGGGGCTGAGCTAGAAAAGGAGGTCTCACGGCAGTCGCCATGGGCGTCCAGGGCAGTAGTGCGAAACGGGCGACAATAATAACAACATCCGCCTCAACAGGCCGGACTAGCAGCGACTAATTGAATTAGCGCCTGGGTCAACCCCAAGAGCAGGAAAGCGTCGTCAGCACATGGACCAAACAAGTACTACGTATGAACCCGGAGACAACTCCAATCACCGAGGATCGCACCAAGGCTACAATACAAGCCCATCACGGTCTGGCCTGATGTGGCTGTTATGATTTGATTTCTGGTTTCTGATGATTATTACTGATCTGCGGAGAGGAAATGTCAAAACCGAAACCCTAGAGGTAAATCGCGGAGGACCTACGGAGTTACTCCGTACAGTACGTACCTAGATATAAATAATATGCACCATGGATGGTACAAATGGTACCTCTGGTAGACATTGGTATTGGCGAAGCATTCGCTGCTCTCAATGGCCAGCTGGATAGCGTTGATCCGAGGGACAGCCGCACGCCCATACCTTTGGAGGACTTGTAGTTGAGTGATTTTCAGGCACATGGCCGATTTTCATCACGGTCATGTCGGCTAATTGGAACTGGAGGCAAAAAGTGAGAGTATGTGTACGTGTACACTCACGAACTGTAGAATCATGGAAGATCTGAAAATGGGAGATCTACGATCGTGAATTGCTGGCTAAAATCTCCATCCGCGCCACCGTCTCTAAATTTATCCACTACGGCAGCCGCAGAACCGAAACCATGGCAGGTGAGAAGAATCGAAGGAAAAAATCGATCGAAACCATTTGATAGCCAGTGTTCTTTAGTATTCATGTACTCTATTGCGATCTCATTATGATATCGTACAAGACATGGGTTTGGTATCATCGCCTAGCATTGCATATGGAAATCTTCTTGGAGACGGGAGGAACAATGCAAAAAGCAGCAGGGGAGAAGAATGATGGCAAAATAAGAGAAAATGGGCAAGGATAAGAAATATAGAAGACGTCACGAGTTTCAGCCATTGCGAGCCACCATGTTGAACAGCAGCCGAGCCTGCTGCATTAGGTGTACTGTCGCACAGAGCAAAATGAGGGTCCGCAAAGCATCGCATGCCAACCGTTCAAGCTTCACGAGGACATTGCAGGAGTAGAAACATCATCCCCCTGATTCGCAGCGCCTCCTTGACCGTCAGCGTTGCCAGTCGTCGACGCTTCCACTTTGACAAGCTCGGTGTCCTTTGCGGTCGGCTCCTCGAGCATTCCGTTGTCGCCTAGCCATACAATGGCCTGCATGACTCGGCGGTCCTCATCCTCCTGCTGGCGGTCGAGTAGCTATTCAACGCCATCAGCATGCAAACATTCGTGAGCATCGATAGAGAATCATCTTACCGCCTGCAATAGCCCTTTCCTGCCCTTTTTCTCCACGGGCTTTGTCTTGCCTCGTTCCGGCATCTCATGGGAGAATCTGCACTTGTTGCCGCGCATACAGTGCCCATGGCGTGCAAAGTGACGACACAGCGTCTTTTTCTTTTCTCGCGGTGGTGGTGGCACCCGCTCGGGACCTTCACGGCGAGATGACACCTCTTCCGGTGCGGAGTCTTCCTCGCTATCCTCAGAATCAGATGAGGAGTCGTCCCATCCACTTGATGAAGTCCAGTCACTGCTGTCTGAAGCTTCCGATGAATTTAAAGGCATGACGAGCTGAACATCTGTAGCTCCATTTGAGGGTGGTTCGACTTTAGCTGGAGCGCTGGGGACGTCCTGGTTTTGCACATTGGGTACAGGCGGGACATCTCCTCTGTCATGGGGGGTTGATGCGGGCTCATCTTTGATCGTAGATTGAGGAACAGCTCCTTGAGCAGTTGCGGTGTCGTGATCTGTACCTTTTACTTCACTATTGTCTAATGACCCCTTTTGTAATGCCTCGACTTTAAGCCGAGCCCGCTCGGCTTCCGCCTCAGCCTTGGCTACCCGCCTTTCCTCCCTCGCAAGCTTGCGACGAAGCTTTTCCGCTTTTCGTTGCGCTGTGGCAGCGGCAGCGACCGGGTCCGTTGAATCTTCCTCTTGCTCCTTGCGTTCTTGCTTCTCACGCTCTTTCTGTGCACGCGCCTCCTGTTGCCGTCTGGATTCCTGTTTTCGTTCTTCCTTCTGCCTGATGGCTACTTCACGTGCTCTCTTTGCCTCCTCCATAGCTTTCTTCTTCTCTTCAATTCTGGCCTGGGTCGGATATCGCTTCTTCCGCTCCTCGATCCATGCTGCAATCTCCGAAGGTGTCTGTAACGTAGAGGTCCGTCCTTTGTACGTAAACTGAAGAGGAGCAGTTCCGACAGCACCACCCGGGCCCAGCCTCGATTCTTCGTCTACGTCATCTTCCTCCTCGCTCGACTCGTGCTCTTCGGTCTTTGGTGTCAGCCCAAGCTGATTATGTCTGCGTTTCTTCTTCTTCGGTTTGCGCTCAGAGTCCATTACTGCAGGCGGCTTCGAAGGTAGCGGATTGCCAAAGCTAGGCACGGGGGGCGGTGCTGGAACTCGCGGGGCAGCAGACTGGGGTTTCCCGAACGCGGCCGCATGATTGCGCTTGTTTGGAGGCCGTGTAGATCTATCACCAGTAGAACCATGATGTCCATATGAGTTCGACATCCAATGGCCTCGCCCGTGTCCACGTTGGGCTCCATTGTTGAACGGCCCTGCTGGTCCAGGTCCTGACGCTTCGAAACCCCAACGCATGGGCGGGCCCATCATTGGTGGTTGGGCTGTGGGCGGCGGATGTTGCAGCTGAGGAATAGGAGGAGGAGGAGGGGGCGGGTAGGAGGACGTTTGCGTAGGGTAAGAAGGTGGAGGCGGTGGTTTGCCTGGGTTGTTGTATCCCGTGTCATAACTTGGTCGCCGTGGGTAAGGTGGTGGTGGATGAGCAGCTGGCGGTTGCGAGTAGGGTTGCGGAGGTGCAAAGGACGGTGGGGTTGGGGGATGCTGATAGTTTGGAACTCGTGGAGGTGCGTACTGCGAAGGAGGGGTATTTGAAGCCGGGTTGGACAGAGGTTGAGGCGTGTATCCGGGGTAATTCACTGGCGGGTATCCGGCAGCAAGTGGTGTATTCGACTGGTAGGCAGGAGGATGATGGTTGACATCTGCTGCACCGTAATGTCCTCCTCGACCTCCTCGGTTTCCAAAACCCCTTCCCCGGCCCCGTTGATGTCCGTTAGATGGGCGGCCGCCTCGCTGCCCATACTGATTCTGTCCATACTGAGAAGTCGAGGGGTAGGGCTGATTATGATGCTGCTGGGGAGGGGGAGGAGGCGGCGGAGGGAACGAGAACCCTTCAGAGCTCATTGTGCAAGTGAATGTGCAGATCTCTGAGATATGGCAGGAAGAGCCCCATTCCTACTCCATCTTGATTCGAGGGAAGCTCCGTCTTGTTTCATGATAGTAGTACGTACGTACTATCTCCAAGACTGATGCTATATCAACTGTTGTTCCATTCCGACAGGAAAACAGGAAATGCGTGGAGGTCACGTGGCATTTATCTCTGGAGTTTTTTTATCAGATCAAGGAAAATTCAGGCAGATCACTCGAATGTCATTGGCCCAGATGAATTTCAGCACTTCACACTGGAAAAGCTTCAGATCTTGATTCTTCAGAGATCCCTCACATTCACCAAGCATGGATCTTTAATATGCTGCTTTAAGGCTTCACTGAGCTCAATGACAGTATATTGAAGACTTGATGATTGTCTGTGATGAAAATGAAAGTCACACATCTTTTCATATGCTGTCAAGTCCCATTTGAATGAAAAGCTGTCTTTGTCTTCCTGTTCTGTGATACCCTTTACATTTTGAAACCATCATGTTCATTCTCGTAAGTTATTTAGCCAACTTTCCATCAATGACATTCCCCTCGAGCTCATGCTGTTCTTGACAGACAACTATCTCAGATCTGATTCAGATCTCCCCAGAGGATTTCTCCAAGTTTAGCGCTGTGGCCATTGAGGATAACATCAACGAGAAGTATGCCAACAAAGTATGTCATCTTTCGAGCCTTGAATTCGTATTCCACATTGCCATCATGATCTATGGTTGACTTAATTTCGTTGTCAAGGTAATTCAGAAGATTGGCTTATGTATTGGCTTTTACGACTTGCTTGAGTCGTCAGACGGTTTAATCGGCCATGGTACAGGTCTTGTGAATGTGAATGGTATGTCTTTCACCGAAGTACCTGATCGGAAGATGCTTTTGACTGTTCGTGTGACATGAGAAGACGTATCTGACTCTGCTCTCAGTCAAATTCCGACTTATCGTCTTCCGGCCGTTCAAGGGAGAAATCCTTATTGGAAAGATCGCCAGCGCCACGGAGCATGGGATTAAGAGTAAGTCATCTGAGAATCTGTGCTTGGTCGTGGATTTGCCAGTGCTGATAGCTCCATAGTTGGTGTAGAATTCTTCAATGACATCCTCGTACCTCCGGACTTGCTTTTAGAAGGTGCCAGATTGTGAGCTACCTTTACGAAAGCCCATTTCTTCATGTTCATCTACTAATCATCAACAGCGATTATGCTGACCAGGTCTGGGTATGGGAGAACGAAGAAGGCTCCACGTTCTACTTTGATGTAGGCGAAATTGTTCGTTTCCGCGTTGAGATGGAAGAATGGCATGATCAAATTCCCAATGCACCAGATCTTGGTGATGGCTCTGCGATCGAGAGAAAGCCGCCATATTCGATAATAGTATGTTCTACTTCCGCTACGAAAGCATTGTGAAACTTAATTGCTCACCGAGAAACAGGGTTCTATGCAGATGGCTGGTTTAGGCCCTATATCCTGGTGGCAATGAGTCTATTAGGAACACGGTCTCGATGGGGAAACGGCAGGGAATTTTTCCATCCTCATATCAAGGCGGGAACCTCGTGAGCAGCTATGATGTCTTCTATAAATGTAGCAATTGAATTCAAAGCAGTCACTCTCATTCACTGTATCACGGAAGGCGTAGAGCCCCTGTGACCTTATCCGAAGGCCCCACTTCGAGATATGAGAAGTGGTCACTCTGTGCTACTACTCACTTGCCAAGTACATCCATAATCATGAGGATCAACATGAGTATCATTGACATGTATGAAGGACTCGTCGATCTAACAAACCTACTTGAGTAGCAGACAAGTGATGAGTCCTGATGACCAAAAGGCGGTTACTGACGGTTACGCATTGACAACCTTGGGCGGAAATAATTATGCAAAGGACGGAGTGCTCAGAGTGGAGCCTAGGGCAGCGAACCATCGTCTGCAAGATGGCAAGATCCAATTAATCCTAATCGTATTACCTGATAGTTCTTCGGGATGGCGTGCGCGCGATGTAAGATAAATCTCAGGAGGAGAGTAAAAGGTTTGCAATCAGGAATGAATGAAATTTTTATCCTGGAATCTTCTGTTGATTTGTCACTCCCTGCATTATTAAGTATCACGGACCGTCCAGCGAGACTTCCACAAAGTCGTACTCCTCGTGGAAGGAGTAGAAGGCCTTGATTCTTCCATACAACAAAGCTTTGCGAAGATTGAAATAATACGAATCTACTCGCTGGTGGCAGTCAATTCATAAAACATCTAAGTTCCTTTTTTCCCTCTGTCATCTCGATTCCGCGTCATTTTCAAGTCTCTCGTTTCTCTCTTATCGATAGCTTTGCGTTCCCGTGACGTTCAGAAAACGTGAATATGACTGGCTCCTCGACTCTTCCCTCGCGACCGCTTGCGAACGGTGACGAAGCAAATGGTGTATCTCAAGAGCGCGGATTTGGAACATTAGCAGTCCATGCTGGATCACCTCACGATCCTGTTACTGGCGCTGTTATTGCACCCGTGAGTTTCTCTATTGGCATCGGGGATTGCTGCCAGATAAGACAGGGACTGACAAGCATGGTGTAGATCTCCCTTTCCACAACCTTTGCTCAGACCAGCGTCGGAAACCCGGTTGGTCTTTACGAATACACTCGCAGCTCAAATCCTAACAGGTCAGCATTGACAGGACGTCGATCAATCCTTGGGCGAATGCTGATTACTCTCCAGAGATAACTTCGAGACAGCCGTCGCAGCCCTCGAGCATGCCAAATATGCCCTTGCTTTTTCCTCCGGCTCTGCCACAACAGCGGTCGTTCTCCAGTCCCTAGCAGCGGGTTCGCATGTCGTTTCCGTCTCCGATGTTTATGGCGGCACACACCGGTACTTCACCAAGGTTGCTGCGGCTCACGGCGTCCATGTGACATTTTCTCCCTGCATTGAACTCGACGTGGAGGAACTGATTCGGCCAAATGAGACCAAGCTAGTTTGGATTGAGACCCCTTCGAACCCTACTTTGGGATTGGTAGATATCAAGAAGGTCGCGGCGGTCGCGCACCGTCATGGAATTATGGTGGTTGTGGACAACACTTTTATGAGCCCATATGTACAGAACCCTCTGGATCATGGCGCAGATATCGTGGTCCACTCTGTTACCAAATACATCAACGGCCACTCTGTACGTTCCGCCATTCCCCTTTCTCTATGTTGAGAAAGTTTACTCACAATTTCCCAGGATGTTTTGATGGGTGTTGCAGCCTTCAATTCCGACAGCTTGAAAGAACGCCTCAGCTTCCTCCAAAACGCTATCGGAGCCGTCCCCTCCCCATTCGACTGCTGGCTCGCTCACCGCGGTCTCAAGACTCTCCACTTGCGCGCCCGCGAGGCAACAAAGAACGCCACCGCCGTTGCCCAGGCCCTTGAAGCCTCGGAGCACGTCATTTCCGTCAACTACCCCGGTATCAGCTCTCACCCGCAGCGTGCGATCGCCATTAAGCAACACCGCGACGGCATGGGAGGTGGCATGCTCAGTTTCCGTATCAAAGGTGGCCAGAAGGCTGCTCATCTGTTCTGCCAGTATACCAAGATCTTTACGCTTGCGGAGAGCTTGGGAGGTGTAGAGTCCTTGTGCGAGGTCCCTTCGAGCATGACGCATGCTGGCATTCCGAGGGAACAGCGCGAAGCTGCTGGTGTTTTCGATGATCTTGTCCGTATGAGCTGCGGTGTTGAGGACTCTGAAGACCTCAAGGCGGATGTTCTCCAGGCGCTGGAGAAGGCCGTGGTTGCAGCTCAAAATGGAGTCAATGGAAGCGCATAACAGGATAGTAATCATTTTGTTTCTCGTTTCATTCTGGTCCCCTCAAAAAGTGTTTCATGGCATGACGATATAGACTCTCTTTAAATTTCCTCTCTGCATGATGTTTCTATTGATCCATCCACGGCGTTTTTATAGAAAATACATGCAGTCCAAAAGTGACTGGAACAACCTTGGAATACAGCTTGTGACATGCCAAGCGACATGGAGAATCAGTTCGGTCTGTCGATATGCTTCAATATACAGTCCAAGTACCTCGTAAGCTTCGAATTTATCTATTATAGTGATGCCCCTTCAATAGTAACCAGCATAGACGATTTCTTGGGGGTGACAGTAGTGAGAGATCACACTCAAAAACAAGCAACTGCTTAGTCATCATTGATATTGCATGTCGCAAATTCTGTATGAAGAGCACGTAGTACCAGTTTGATGCTCAAAGCTACGAAATAGCAAAGAATTCGTCGAATATTCACTCCTTTCTCCAAGATCCTCAGAAAGGGTCTTGAAACGACGAGTCATTGGGTCGTCCTAAGCATCAATTAACCTAGAGCTCTCTTCAAACGTCTCATATCCTCATTGTATATTTCATACAATTGTTCGACAATTGCTACAGTTGAGACGTCATACTAAGATCCACAACAATGGCATCCGCATTCAGTTTTGGTTTTTCCGGTGACGACATTGACATGGATAAAGACGAGCTCATTGAGGTTGCTGTACAAAATACTTCCAATCAAAGGGACGGAGGCAACTCTCTGCGTCAGCTTGTGCCAGCAGAGAAACATGACATGAGTGAATGGGTAAGTGCAGTCATTTGCTTCATTACTTATAGGACCTGAATTTGGCATTTCTACTTTCATCTATTATGGCTCTTGTGTAATCCCTATTTGTCGACAATCTATGTCAACTGGGGGGGAAAGGAATCTTCCACTACCATTGCTGCCTGGGGCATCACAGGTAGTTGAAGCTGAAGGACCACTACGACGTTTAATACCCTTGCATTGACTGCAGAGAGAAGCTTTTTTTTATCTACAATGTAATGTTTGATCTCTGTTCTCTACATTGTGCAAAAGAGCGAAGTGAGATTCCAGTTTTTGTCTTCCACAGGCCGGTTGTAACAATTTCACAGTTATCGACTCTCCCTTCGCAAATATCATATAGCACAATCTCGATCAATGGATCTCAAAACGCGGCAGAGGCGGGATCCACCATGCTCGCCCGTCGTGAGATGTTCGATATCCGCGCTCAGCTGATGGCGGAGGACAGCATCGACCAGGACAACGGAGAGCTGATCGCCAATCTTGAAGAAGGCGACATCAAGCCCAACTTCTACGAAGGTGGCTTCAAGACCTGGGAGTGTGCATTAGATCTAGCCAAGTTGCTCGTCAATGAAGCTTCAGAGATCACGAAGCAAGGGCAGCAGCAAGTGGAGACTGCCCATATTATCGAGGTACATCATTCTTTCACCACCTTCCTTCTCCCGAGATCATTGAGGTGGCAGAGAGAAACTAACCAAGTTACCATGACCAGCTTGGAGCGGGAACTGCAATGCCGTCTCTGACCCTCTTTTCCAAACTGTTGGCCCAGCCTGCGTCAGAGACGATACAGACAAAGACGCACTTCACATTTGCGGACTACAACTCTGCGGTTCTCCGCCTCGTGACGTTGCCGAATATTCTTCTCACATGGCACGCCAGTGTCTCCCGTCATAATAAGTCGACTTCAGTTGAAGATGACTCAGATATTTCACAGCAAGAAGGAGAGCTGGACATCACGCCGGAGCTCCTGGAGCAGTTTCAGAATGACCTTGCAAAGCGGGGCATATCGATCAATTTCATCTCTGGAGCTTGGTCACCGGCTTTCGTTGACTTGGCTATGTCTGGCATAGAGGAGTCAAATACCAAGACGTTGATACTCGCTAGCGAAACAATCTACTCGCCATTGTCGTTGCGTGCTTTCTCCGAAACATTGTTAGAGCTCCTGCGTCGGTCAACAGCGGCTGGGTCTGGACAAAAAAGCAAGGCATATATTGCCGCCAAGAAGGTGTATTTCGGTGTTGGAGGAGGAGTGGATGAATTCTTAGCTGTGTTGAAGGGCGTCGGCAAGAACGAGTTGGAGGTGCGAGAGAAGCTGGATATCAAGTCGGAAGGGGTAGGCAGGATAGTCCTAGAGATCGAGCAGTCTGTGAATAGGTAGAAGGCATCTCCATGTCTGACTTTCAACCGGCCGTGGACGATAATCGAATGCACAAAGGAAATCAGAAACTGAATTGCTGAGGCGGAACTTCTGTCCTGGCATATATGTACAACACGTCTTCGGTACGCAACGTCTATTACCGACGATCATTTCAAAATCCTAAGAGAACAATGCCTCTAGTCATAAAGAGAAACAACCTTGCCATCTTTCATCCGGGCAACACGGGCCTCCTCCAACTCCTTGTTTTGACGTTCCAAGTGTGCGGCAGCTGCACTCAAGTCTGCTTGTGAACCGGGAGCAACGTTGATATGGGAACCGGTGTTGAAGAATCTGTAGAAAAGGAAGAAAAGAGTCAATTACAATCTGCGCGATAGGGGCCGAGAACAACATACTCATTCTGTCTCAATACATAATCAGCTCGGGGTCCCTGGCTCTGAAACAAGTGACGGTCGTGCGCGGCCTTCTCCATGGCAACGGTGTGGATAGCATTTCTTTGCTTGAAGGTCTGCTCCGAAGGAGACCACTTCTCAATGAGGCTGGAGATCCATGATTTCGAGCCAGATTCCTCGTTGGACTTGCTCCAACAGTACAGAACGTAGCCAGAGGCGAAGGTGCCGACGGTAACGTAGAAGCTCCGCTATATGATACCCAAGTAAAAAAAGTCAGTCACTGCTCGATAGAAAACAAGGATCCGTCCCCATCAGCGCCCAATTGGAGCAGTGAAGAGGGTGAAGTGCATACGCCGTAGCTTTCGTTCACAGGGCCATGGTGCGCTGCGTGTGAGTCATATCGTCGAGGTTGCTGATTCCGCAGCACCTGGCGGGCCAAAGCCACTGATCGCCTAGCAAAGAACATGGTGTAGAGGTAGACAATTGGCGACGCCGAACCGATGACGCTCGACTTGAGTTGTACGCCGTTCGAGGTTGAAGCGAGCCAGCCTAAGGATGCCCGGCACGTGATGTCTGATTTGGGACTAGGGCCGCAACGACCATTGAAGGTTTAGGCTCGAGACCCAAAATACACCCAACTACATCCAGCCACCGCAGTGTGCTTGCTCTTGCTCAATCATTAATCTTCTAGCCTATTACTAGCTGCATTATGGATCAGAGGCGGGTCGCTGTGTTGTCTCGCGAGTCCGTTTCGGGTACCTACACCGCATCGGGCTGGTTGTTGACAAAACCCGACGGGCACTGCAGATGCGTTGCCAGATGCCGCACAATGATTTGCTCTTAACAACAAGTGAAATTCGTGCTTCATCCGCGCTCTATCAATTGGATCGATTGTTCACAATGCGGCCCAAGTAATGTTTGGACCAAAAGAGAACATGTCATCGATCTGTAAACTAGTGTGGTTTACCCCACATGCTCTCTTTCCATCTTCGCTCTTCTCCTTCTGCCAGCACGAACCGGTCTCCCAAATGATGCCCAATTTCCTACCAGCGCAAGCTCATTGGTGCTACTCTGGTTGGGACATGGGATTTTCCAGCTCATTCCTTTCCCAGGGCTGTCTTCCAAACAATGCCCGCTTGATCAGGCGTGGGAAGATGGGAATCAATACTAAGGTTCGGTCCGCTTTTCGCTTCATGCAGCCTCGAGAGGACTGGATACGGGGCCCGTATGGATTCCAGGTTCTTATGTGCCAGTACCTGAACTAGGTTATTAGTTGGCCGTTCCTTTGTTCAACTTCTTCTCTGGTCGACATACATTTCAAGCCTTTCTACCCCAATATCACGAGTTTATGACTTATGTTTCCTGAATTGTCTATCTGCTTTGACCACGCTTCTTGAACTTGGCAGGTTTACTACCGTGTATCACAGTCATTTGCGCCTTCTTTCAAGACCCCACCAGGTCTAGAATCTTTAAATATATCTCTACCCGACTGTCAATTATTGTCTCCATCAGACTGATCATCTTGGACCCTAGTTTACCGAGCCCGTAACCGTTCGGACCATATCTTCTGTCCATCACGAGCATGCTTGCAAATGTACTTTGTTGAATCAGCAGATACCCAATCGACTCTCTGCAAGCATCATTATTTGCTCTTGACTCAACATCTATCCTACTGGACACACGTCTCTCATCATAGGTGACACTGGGCACGCATCACTCTTCCGCCATGGTCTCGGCCTCGAGTAAGAAGGCCAGAGCCAAAGATAAAGGCAATGGCAAGGCCGGAAACAGAAAGAACAAGAAGACAAAGAGTCAAGAAACGTCAGAGAGCCAAGCAACTCCAGCTGACACTGCCAACTCTCCCTCTCTTGAGACAGACGAACAACCTGTCGCTGGCGACGATTTGTCCGCTCCTGAACCTGAAGAGATATCACCGTCTGCTCCCGCTCTCGATGGTGACGAACTTAGTTCCCCACGGCCGGGTAGCCCAGATTTTACCTCCGTTCATCAGCCTTCAGTGAGTGACGCACCGGACGAATCTGAAGGTCCTCAGGCATCAGATCCGGAGGGACCAGAAACAGGACATACCGATGAGCCAATCGAGGCTATAGAGAGCGACGAATGTCAAGAAGGAGAACGCAGAGAGTCGGACGAGAATAGCAATCCAAACGAGCAAGCAGAACGACCGCCGACTCCGGCTGTCGACGACCAACAGACAAAGCGATCACCAACCCCAGCATCACTGTATCGGCGGACACCCACCCCAGCTGCACAGCACCATATATTCCCACCAACCCCTGCTGCAATTCCTTTGCCATCTCCATCTCTCAGTGAGGCCAGGCTCATAGCAAGCCCTCCGCCTGACGTTTACCTCTCATACCTGGGCTCTCCTGCGTTCCCCGCGTACGCCGGATCTCCTGTACCGAAAGTGAGCAGTCCTCTAGCACGATCATACGTGTCACCCGTCATGTCTCCGCATGCGACACCGCCGGTTCAACATGTACTGCCCAGCGCACCTCCATCAACGGCGCCGAGCTTTGCCACTGCCCATCATTCTCCTGCCATGAGCTCCGCTGGGCTCGTTCCTCCATATGCACCTTATCCTCCTCCGGCCCCCAGTGTAGCGTCAACAAGTCGTGGCTATGTCGACCCTTACTACGCGCAATCTTTTCAGGCCATCCGAGACCTCTCATTAACCGACGGTCCATCGCGGGAGAATGGAACCATATCCCCTCCGGAGAGCGAGAATGAACATATCGAGCTCCTAAAACGGATTCAAAACGCCATTCCCGATCTCAATCGGCTGTTGAACGGTTTCAGAGATACGCAGAGCAAATTGTTAACTCGAGAAGCGGAAATCCAACAGATTCAGAATCAGCATGAGCAGACTTTGATGCACAAGGACTTTTACATTGAAGCTCTGCAGGGGCAGATGAGAAAGACTGCGAACCAAAGCGCTGAGCAATGCGCGAAACTGAAGAATACCATCAACGAACTCAGACTGGAGATTGGAAGTCTTCAAGAGAAGCAACGAGACCTGGAGGAGAATCTTGCTGCGGCGGAAAGGTCGAATGAAGAACTTTCTCAATCCAAAGCCGAGCTCGAGGAGCAGATCACCAAGTTGAACGTGAGCATTGAAGAAGCTCGAGAATCTCACGAAAAAGAATTGGAGCAGCAGAAGGAGCAACAAGTTGCCGCGCTTACAGCACAGAAACAGGAGCTGACGGAGCTTTTTGAGGAGATCAAGGCCGAGGACGAGAAAGCAGCAGCGGAAGCTTTGGAAGCTCGCGAGAGAGAGTTACTTGAACAACAGACATCAATGAAGGCAGAATGGGACCAGGAGAAACAGCAATTGCAAGACTCTCTCGACGCGCTGAAATCGGATCTGGATTCGAAAGTGGCAGAATTGGAATCCGTGCAGAATCAATCGGCCGCCACCAAAGAGGAGCTTGATTCAAAGGTCACAGAATTGGACTCGATCAAAGCCGAACTTGACACGAAGATCGCGGAACTAGAGACCAAACAGAGCGAGCTGGGGTCAACCAAGGCCGAACTCGAGGGGAAACAGAAAGAGCTAGAGGAAGCCCTCGAGAAGCATGCGGAAGAGATCAACAAGCTGCACCAGGCCCATGCGAGTGAACTGGACGGACTTCGCGGTACGCACACCGAGGAACTCGATAGCATCCGCAGCAGCCATGAAGAGCAGCTTGCTACCGCAGCTAAGGACTTCGACGAGAAGTTGGCTGCCTTGCAGGCCCAAATCGATGAGAAAGAGCAGCGCTGGGCAGAGGAGCGTGAAGAGTTGGAGAGGCAATTGGCCAGTTGTGAGAGGGAGAGGGATAGACTGGAGGAGGATGGTCTTGCCAAAGAAAAACAGCTCCAACGCGTTGTGGATGAGATGCGCACAACAATTGATCATTTAGACAGCGACCGCGAGAGGCTCAGGAAGACCCTCCACAGCTTGGGAGAAGCGACTGACCTCAAGAGTACGAAGGGCGATTCATTTTTGTAAGTGACGTTGTGCTATGAGAACATATTCTGGCACGAGATCTCGACGACTTTCCTTTCTTCCATGATGAATTTCTCACTCATTTAAAGCGCATGACACTCGTTTATTTTTGTTTCCTTATCTCGTTCTCTTTATAGTCATATACGATGAGTCACGATACAAATGTACTTGTTCTGATAAAAAATGCGGACTCTAGTCTGGATTGCTTCGGGCAACTCTCTCGTCTCATTGTCGACCTGTCCAAGGAACATTTCGCGTACCTTCCGATTGATCCTCCAAAAGACATCCTGTCAAAGATTCCTTCGGATCTTCCTTCTTTCCTCGATAACACCGCGGCTGCGCGCGAATTGCGCTCAGCATACGTGCAGCATGTCGTTTCGAAGACCTTGGTTTTCCGCATCTTTCAACCTTTCCTGTTCACATTGGGAAGACGATACGACAAGGCCGACACTTTCTTCCAAATGCTCTCAATGGATATCCGCCGCAAGTCTGTCCGGCGCGAAGCCTTCTGGCGACAGCAGACACTGAAAGCCGCATATACCACGTCGGACGCCAAGCAATCTATCAATGTCGTGGCTGCCGTCATTGTCGACGAGATCATCGATCACATCAAACACTTTGCTGATCCCAAGGCACTTGACTCCCTTCTGACGGGCGTCAGGAAAATCGTCAAGTTAGCAGCCGAAACCTGGCGGCATGCGCGAGTCGAGAGGGAGCTGATTATAGCTACACTTCCCGCGCCAGAAGCCGAAGACGTTGTGAATGAGGATTGGCAAGAATACGAGGCGCTAAAGAACCTCACTTGTGACGGGAACCACGCTCCAAGCCGGCATGTCGTGCTACGGACTTTCCCCCGCATTACACGCGAGGCGGCCCATGAGGATTTTGCGGACGATAAAGAGAAGGCCAAACCGTGCGTATATTCGCGCGGTACTGTACTCTACTCTGACTCGCCTGTCGTGATAGCTCGGTTGCAGGAACTCGCGAGAAAGTCGACAGAGTCACTCGGCAATGGCGACGAGATGCTGCGCACAACTTCGAGGAGCTCGACACGCTCGGATGGAAAGCCCTCTTCACCCGGATCACCCACGGGGATATCTGGGCTTCCTCGAACTGAGAAAGGCTCCGTTGAGAAGGTCAAGGCGTAGGAAGCTTCCTGGGTCTTTTGAGGATTGCGGTAACCGCATAACGGAAGAAAGTGTTGATGACGAGAGCTCGAGTCTTCTTGCGGTCTGACTATATTACTTCGTGCCCTTCCCTTATTTTTCGTGTTTACTGTCTTTTCTCTTTGCACTTTATGTTCTCCTCTTCTTCCCTCTCTCGTGTCTAGTTCTGTATCTCACTTTATCGGTTCCTTCACTTCGAATTTCCCCTACGACGATGGAACGTTCCCTGCATTTCTCTATATATTCCAGACGCATGCCCCCTTCCTTTTCCCGTCTTTTCTTAGCTTTGATCCTTGCTCTCTCTATATTTTCTCGGCTTGAACATTTGATTTTGTCGTGTAGTTTCAGCGACTTTTAGGAGAATCTGTACGGTATATGGGGAAGTGTATGTTCCGATTGGATCTTTTTCGGCCCCCATGCTTCTGTTATAGCCATAGTCCAAAAGCTTGACCTCGTTTGATTTGTCAATTTGCATAGAATGTGCCAGTAAGAGGGTCGGGTCCGATTCTTGTTCCGCTCTTCGCATGGATGAGATCACACGCGATAGCATCGAAACGTCCGATCGAAAAATGAAATGCCAGCACTGTGGCTGAGGGCAGCAAAAGTCGGTGTTTGTGTACAACGGCCAGGGCTGACTTGACTGCCCAAGTTACTACCTAATACCCTCTTCACCCGATTCTGCCTCAAGAATTCGGCGCCTTACGCACAGCCTCCGAAAACAGCCTGCAGGATTGACTTGCGCCACAAGGTGGCTGTTGCAACAGGACGAAAGTTGTTGGCGATAAATAATGTTGATAGAGAATCAAGGCTGATATGATAATTCACTTTGATTTCGAGTAATGAATGGACTGGTAATTACCAGATACTCCCGTCTTTGATGGTGTGGAGCGTCTACCCCGCTGCAGACTGGACTGTAAAGCTGTGTCTTCTCCTGACTGGACTTGGATGCGGCGAAGCCCAGAGACGGGCGCCATTGATTCATCCCAGCTTATCAGCCGCATTGCAAAGCATTCAATGCGTGCTCGATGCCATTTAATAATCGAATCGTCCTAGTACATTCTCATTGCCTCGGGAGAAGCTCACGACTGTGGCTCCCCCAAGGCGCTCTTCTCAGTCCATCTTTCTTCCCTCTTCTTTCTCCTTCATCCTCTCTGCCACTCCTTCTAATCCGTCCATGGTCCCGACTTGATTCGAAGCAGAGCCTCCATTCCATTATTGTATCCAACGGCTCTCGTGTCCCCTAGAGGTCAGCCGAGCAAGCTAGCGTTGTTCAACCGTCGACCGACGGACATCCCACCTCGTGCTGCTTGCTTGGTCTGTCCTGTTTTGTACCTTTCAATCTACTAGTTTCCCTTATCATTCCATCTGGTGGACGGTTCTGTCCTTATTCAACAACAGCATCTTCCTCATCTGAGATACAGTCGTCGGCCATTGCGGAAAATCTAGTCGCATACTGGCCTCTATTATATATCTCCCACACTGAATATCTTATGCCCTGGATGAACAGCAATGAATTAGGGATGTTCTGCAGCTCCTTCACAGCAACAGTCCTGCGCATCGCTGTCCTCATTTAGTGTGCTCTCGGTGCACTTGGTATTGCGTTCGTCACAGACTGATTTTCTCGGACTGCAACTATCCAACAATAATATCGAAGGTATTGCTCGCAATCATGTCGACTGTCCCGCCACAATTTCTCAGCTCTCAGTTCCCAGTCGACAACGCATACCACGACTCCAACTTTCAAGACCCGTATCTCTCAGCGCCCTCGGACCCAGAGGAGGAGTCTTTCAGGAAAACCGCAATCAGACTCACTCCCGGAGGAGACGAGAGCACAGGGACTGGCTCTCATTCCCCCGCTGCACAATCGAATAGTATTCCAGCAGGCCATTATGCGAACACTTTTATCGAGCCGGAGATAGTTCGTTCGGACGATTTCACAAGCCCAGTGACCTCCTACCAGGACTTTCTCAGTTCACCAGACGAGATCTACGATGAGATCAGCAGCCATACTTCGCCGTACGGCGATTTTTTCTCCGGCAATCTTGCTGTAGAGTCGCACGCGAAAACTCCCGATTGGCACCAGGATGCGCTCATGCCCCAGGGATCTGTGAGGGTCTCCAGAGAACAGTCTGAGCCAGAACATCATGAGCTGCCGACATCCCAGTCAAGCCTGAACCCGTCGCAACTACTTAGCCCTAATCCAACAGACCCCTCGAGTCCGCCATCTGGTACTATAAGTACCAGAGTATCCCCTGAGGTAATCGGAGCCCGAACGACGATGCAGAGTTCTGGGTGGCGCAGGAATCAGGGTGACCGGCGGCGGACGCAGATGCCATCACTGATGACGAGTCTTGGAAGTGACAACTTCGATGCTCCCGCTGGCCTCGACTCGGCTCAGAGTAAGAGTCCCATTGTGAAAATTGAAACGTACACTCGTGGAGATTCTCCAGAACGAGAGGCGTTTCCCACTGGAAGACGACAAAGTCAATCGTCCATCCATCTGTCTCCGGGCAACTTGGATGAAACATCAACCGACTCGGAACCTGACGAACCTAATGACAATCGCTCACTTCCCACACAGACTATTGCGCGTGCAGGCGATGGCTCTTGGATGCGCGATTCCGCAACAGGTCAGGCTGGAGTAGACCCGACCTCCAGAGGGAATGCTTATATTCCGAGCCCCAATGACTTGGAAAATCAACGGAAGCTGGACGAAAAGAATGCGGACATTCTTACCTGGTCCGCGTCAGTGAGCTACGATACCAGTGTAGCCGGAGATGATGATCGCTTACAGAATCGAGGCCGACGAGGTCAAGCACACGGTCGACGTAGAGCGAGGAGCGCCGGCGACCCGCCTGATTATTTTAATTTCAGATCGCCATTCGATGACTCAAATATTCCTGGGCCCGGTGTCTTGATTGACGAGAACAGTGATGAAGATTGGAGTGAGCCCGAGTCCGAAACACCAGAAAGCGGCTCGCAATCCCCAGCTGCGAGCGTCAATCAGACGAAGTGGGAGGGCCTAGCCCAAGGGGGCCTTATATCTCTCGATTCCTCGAACCCCGAGAATGAAGAACCGTTGCCGAGACAGTTCTTCAGACTACGTCCTTGGCAAGATGCTCCTCAGGACTCTTCCATCAAGATGACGCCAATGCAACCGCCAAGCTCGAACGCAGCCATGATGGAGTTTGAACGACGAGCGAAAGATACTGATACGGCGTCTCGTACTGCGACTTGGGGCACCCGTCATTTCGACATTGACATGGCCAGTATCATAGGCGGCGAGGGATCTTTCAAGAGGTTGTCAATAAGCAACGACGGGGACAAGAAGGATAAGCTCAGTAGTATTCGCAGGTTATTTCCAAAAGCTGGGTCCCATTTGAAGCGCCAATTATCGGATGTCTCGATGAGCCAGTCGACCAGCGGTACAATAGACAAGAGCAAGGGCAGAGGAGAACCAGAAAAGAATGACGGCGCGCCTACCGCAAAGTCGTCGGTCCACCGGAAACTGAGTATTGGGAGATCCGCAAGGTCACCCACTCTGAGCACAGGCGGTGCGCTCATTGCGATGACAGGCTCATTAGCTGCCATCGGTGGAAGGGACTCTGTCCGTGCTGCATCGCCAAACACAGCCAGAAGTTCATTGAGCGCACCGCTCAAAGTCCGCGAAAGGAGCATCAGCGATTTACCCAGGCTACCTACTCCGGGACTCATCGATTTGATGACCAGTCATGGCGGACCGCCTGTTGCAACTCTCGCTTATTCCACGAATGCGACAACAGACCAGGTGCCGCAGCGGGGAGCAGACACGTCTAAGAATGCCAAAGCTAAAGATGATGATGACGACGACGACGTTGAGGAGGATGAGGAGGATGATGAGATTTGTCAAGAGAAAGGTCAGGTCATGGAATTCCATCTCTCATCTCGCTTGCCAGTTCCCACCTTCGAGGGCTTTAAGACGCAGATTAGCCAGTTGAACCCACGTCTCCAGCCGGCTCTGGTCGATCGTTTCGCTCGAGAACAAGGTCACAGATACAAGAAGCTTGTGGAATACAAGCTAAATCATGGCAACGCTGCTAGCCAAGGAAAGTGCACAGCCGGCAATTTCTGCTTTGCGCAGGGGGGTGCAGCCGCGTTGCTACCACCTCGCACCAGTCCACAAGACCCTGATACTACTTATACCCAATTCCATATACCAGGACACGAGGGGAATAGGCAGGATGGAACAAATCTGGGTGAAGGCGCAATCACAGCCGCGCCATTTCCTCCTGGTGTACCTCTACCCCCAGTCAACCGGCTACCTGCCGAGTTCGAATGTCCACTTTGCTTCAAAGTGAAGAAATTCCAGAAACCGTCTGACTGGACGAAGCATGTCCATGAGGATGTCCAGCCATTCACCTGTACCTTCCCGGAGTGCAACGAGCCCAAATCGTTCAAGCGCAAAGCTGACTGGGTGCGGCACGAAACC
The DNA here is from genome assembly GCA_000787455.1 of Evansstolkia leycettana. NCBI lineage: Eukaryota > Fungi > Ascomycota > Eurotiomycetes > Eurotiales > Aspergillaceae > Evansstolkia > Evansstolkia leycettana. The sequence goes on along the minus strand of JSYV01000749.1, from coordinate 79,164 downwards.
GAAAAACACAGGAAGCTGGAATGGTGGACTTGTACTGTTGCAGAGTGCACTCACACTTGCTACAGGAAGAATAATTTCGTGCAGCATCTCGTGCGAGAGCATAAATTCCCGGAGCCAAAGGTCAAGAAGACGGAAGCCAATGGTGCAGGTGGTATCGAAGAAAGCCAGCGCGAGGAAGAGGTTGAGAAGCTGTGGGAACTAGTGGACAGCTGTCGGCACGAGACAACCAAGGGCCCTCGCGAAGAAAGCTGCAGGTTTTGCGGCAATGTGTGCAGCACCTGGAAGAAGCTGACCGTGCATTTAGCGAAGCACATGGAGCAAATCGCCATGCCGGTCTTGCAGCTTGTTCAAGAACGAGGAGTTTCACATAACGCCGAGCTCAGCCCCGTGGACGCAGCATCATCCAGAAACGTATCCACGAACCAACAAGTCTCGAATGCGACGCCCAGTTTCAACGAAACCAAATGTGAGCAGGAGGTAGTTCCGACGTTTGTTCAGATGCAAAACCCGAACCACACTTTTGAGCAATCCGAAGACTTCTCGATGCCTGTCAATTCTAGCTTTCCTGGTTTAATACCAGTTTCAAACGGCTTGACTTCGATGCAAACCGTCTCGACGAGCGCTCAGGACAACATCCCATACTATGCGCAAATTGGCGTACCTGGCCAATATGGAATCCAAGCGTCTAATGGGCAATTCATACCTGTGCATCAAAATTCGCTCACCTATCCACCTCCCTTCAATGCCGTTCCAAGGAAGAGGGGACCAAACCATGGGGCTGTCCAGCATCAGTACATTAACCTGTCAGTATCCCCTGCGGACACGAACCCTATCTACGATCCGCATCAGCCCCTCTATGCGTCCCCGACGGTCGAGAGCACTCATGCCATGCGGAGTGGCATGGCTCAGTCGGGGCCATATGACACTTCAAACGCCACCAGCATTCAGACAGCCCCGAATGAGGGGATGAATCCCTTTTCCCACGAGGCTGGCTATCCCCAATATGGCGGATAATGCTCATCAATTTCCAGCGAGCTAGCTATACACCAGGACTCTATGATCATGATAGACGTTGCATCGTTTCGAACTTGCAAGATACCCGTTTACAGATTGGATGGATTATGGAGAATGAGCTTAATGATTTTGGTTTGACCTCCTCTATAAATCACATTTTCTTGCGAGACTGCGGTCTGTTTTCTTGTTCAATGATATTGGTTTCGGAAGGTTCTTGATTGTTGAAGTGGAACAATGTTATTGAGGAGACCTTTTTTTAACGCTACCTTTTGCACAATCTTGCATGGTGTAGAATTACGCTGAATTTGGTTATTCTCGTTACCTTCATCAAGCTGGTGAACATCAATTTAGTACATGCCCATCTGCATTCACATTCCATGTCTATTGATCTCTATCTAAAGCCTTTCTGCAATAAGCGAGGTCTAAAGGTCCAGCTCGCTACGAAGTCGGGAATCCTGCGAATCTGTCCAAGGATTTATTCAAGTTCATCGTCAACTAGCAACGCATCTCGACTATAAAGCTGTAATACTTCCAGAAAAAGAAAGAGAACTTGTCGCGGTTGATATGACACGAGATGTTGTTATTGTACTACAGTATGTGAGTTGGCGGCGGGTGAAATTGGGACATCTTCACGCCTCACCCTGAGCCCGGGCAAAAATGGGCTGGCATCCTTGCGCCAGTTAGACTCTTGGCTTGCAGGCACTGGATGCACGGAGGGGAAAGCGATTTTCTTCTGAAATGTCGATCGAAATGGAACGCCTTGTTCTGCACGTACAAAAAGAACGTAAAGATCGTCGACTGTCGAGAGTCCGCAAATCCATCCCTTGCTTTGGAAGAGCCTGGAGAGACAACATGCCCGGATGGCGGAGAGACCCGGTGAAGCGCGATTGACATGTTGGGCATGCGAGGGTTACTACAGTCCAATCTTGATGCGATGAGTGGTGATGATCGTTCCCTTTTTTCAGAGCTTCCTGAATGGTCGCTTGAGAGAAATCGGGCAAATGTAAACGAGATCTGTCAGAGGTTGCTGGAGAATAATAACAACAAAGAAAGTTAGGGGGTTGTAATCCTCCACTTTTGTTTTCTTTGCCCCCTCTATTACTGTATTCTCCCTTATGTTGGAGGAATGCAGAACAGTACTAGTAGCCTCTGTCAGAATCGGGCAGTTACAGTATACCGTGTGTAGTAGATTCAGTACTTCTCAATACGTGGAGGATTTGATGTAAATGGGGTCTGGAATCAATATGGAATCAACTGGCCTTTTTTGAATATCACCCATTGTCAACAATAGAATGCGAGGAATCATACTCCACGGTCCAAGGACAGTAATGGGCTACTGTGGTGATATGTTGCTTTTGATTCAAAATGTTTAAAGCAGGTCGTGTGTGTTGCAGGCTGGCCTCGCCCAACAACGCACCCTAAACCTGTCCTGCTTTGCTTGCTTTGCCCAAAGTTGCGCTGGCTGACTGCGCCCTCATTATCTTCACTTTTCCCACTGCTCTCCTTTTCTTTCTCTTCTCTTTCTATGATGTTTCTGGTCGACTCTCTGTATTGCTCAGCTTGTGAGCATTCGCGACCAGGAAAATGTGCTTTGAGTGATTCCAGTGCTTCCTGGCCGCTACACGCACTACATCCGCACAGTTCGAAGTTATCATAGCGCATTACTCCAAGTGTATGTATGTGGCTTTGCTGTGTGCCTGCCCTCCTTTGTCCACAGCCAAAACAACAATCTCTGGAGAATTTACCTGGAAACGGCTCGGAAAGCCTGCTAACGGGTGTGATCGAAATGTTGTGCTCGAAGATTCCCTCTGATCTCGCCTGAGATGCTTACATGACAGGTAATAACTCGCTAAGCGCCTTGTGATGTTTCATCGAATATACATGATTGACTTCGCCGCAAGTGATCCAATCCTGTACCAACATTCAAACACGGTGGTATTCGTTAAGCTGCATCGCACGCCGTCGTTGCCATCTATTTCGTTTAGGTGAACGGCTTGCTGTGTGCGACAATGACCGTATGTCTGACTTCCGCATGTTCTCTGGGCCAGGGAGAACGGCAGCTTCTCTATGAAATATGACGTGTTGAGCTGATGCTTATCTCATGTCCAGACGCCTTGCCCCAGTAAGGTCCCGTGGGAACCCCCAGGCGATGTCCTCCAAGGCATCGGACCTGCGCAACCTGACCTCCCAGATGGATTTCGGAACGACTCTGAGCTTGGGATAGAGGATGCACCTTCTTTGCTTGGGCTTCACCTCAGTAATAACCCAAGCATCGCGGCTCGGAATCATCCATTCAATCTTAAAAGTTGGCCGCTGGACCATGATCTGTCGCTATCGCCGAAGACACAAAATCTGAACTACCCCCAATATCTGGATGCTCCACAGCTGACAAATGATCAAGAGGCCTGGTGTCCGTTGCAAGTCACTGGCGTTCCAGCCAACCCTCCTGCACTGGGATTCCAGCACATCAACAAGACCCTACCGACGACTGAGATTGATGGAAGGTATCCATACTATCATCACAGCACGCCATCCGAGACTGGAAGTCAGTATACCGGGTTTCTACCATCGGACTCGGGGTATGGCAGCCGGAGCTGCACGACCCACTCCGTGATCACCTCCTCATGTGTTGCGGACTCGTTGTGTAGCCCTCAGGTGGTCAGCGAGAACAAGGACTTGGATATCCCCTCCGTCATGGATCGTGGCGCCACCCTATGCAGTGATGCAACTGGCGACCTGGCTGGGAGACTTGATGCTCCTCGCTTTCTGTCCCAAGACCTGGTAAGATGTGACCATCTGAATTGCAAGTGGACTGGAAAATGTCCCTCAGACAAGAGGTGTGTTGTAGGCTTCTGCACACGACAAGATTGTCAGCTAATATTACCAGGAAACACGAAGCGAGACATCGAAAGGAATTCAAATGCGACGAGCCCAACTGCAAGCGCAAAGAGGGCTTCGGCACCATCAACGACTTGGAACGACATAAGAAATGCGTTCACAGCAAGGAACCTGAACGCGGACCCAAAAGGCTATATATGTGCTTTGGAAAAAATTGCATTCGAAAATCAAAGAAATGGCCGCGCTTGGATAATTTCAAACAACATCTGACTCGCATGCACGCCGACGAGGATGCTAAAGAGCTGCTGAAAAGGTAGGCTTGCCGTTGTTTAGGTTTGAAGTACATCCTTGCTAAGTACGGTAAATAGGTCCAATGAGTGGTATGAAAATTGGGTAAAGAGCCAGGAAGAGTCGCTTTTGCTTGCTGATTGCTTTCCACAAGAAGAGCCGTGGTTCGAGATGCAGCCTAACTTGGAATTGGATTGCTCGATAAACCAGCCTCTTCAGGATCCGTGCGATTCCATCTCGCCTAAGCAGACCGTTATAAACTCTGAATTTTTGCCGCCACCGCCGCCTCCTCCTCCTCCTCCAGAGAGCTTGACGTTGAATCCGATTAAACCTTGCCTTCGCAAGCGTGAAGACGAAGGCTCCAAAGGCAAACCGGGGCAAATTGCTCTTGTGAATTCTGGCCCCGTTGAACTGCCTGCCCTCAGATCTCTAAACCTTCCGCCTACATTGGACCAAGGACCCCCAGTCACATCTCAGCAGCATCCGGAAGACGGCAGGAAGGCAAAGAGTGGAGATGTGGTAGCTGATGCAGCAGCAAATGTTATTGATGCAATGACGAAATTGATCAATGGGAGTCAAAGAAGGCAAAGCCGGCAACTAGATACCGGGAAAAATGGGACAGGTCAGAGCTCAGAACTTTGTGAAAAGAAGAGGGATATGCTCCAAAAGATTCTGTCCGCAGCACTAGAGCAGCTTTCAGGGAATACCGAGCTGTTTGCATTCAGTCCGAAGTCAAAATCGGATCCTGAGCAGGATAAGAAGCATTGGATCCAGTGTGAATATTGTACGAGGAGGACACGGCTGCCCTGCGAGATGAAGTATGTTCTTCTTGCGATTGCCCCGATAACATGCCCTTGCTAACCTTCCCCAAACAGGAAGCACATGAAACGCCATGAGCGACCTTACGGGTGCACGTTTTCCGGTTGTAATAAGACATTCGGAAGTAAAGCCGATTGGAAACGACACGAGAATTCTCAACACTTTCACCTGCAAAGTTGGCGCTGCACTCTTCCAGATGACGCGCAAGATGGTCTGCCGTGCGCCCGCTTGTTCTATCGACAGGAAGTTTACGTTCAACACCTGAAGAAACAGCACCACGTCGGCGACGAGGGGGTTCGGACTGCTATCTGGAAGAACCGGATCGGACGCAACGGACAGTCGCAGTTCTGGTGTGGTTTCTGCAGGGAGATTATTCCTTTGCAGAGTCAGGGTCTAGCGGCTTGGAACGAGCGATTCAACCATATTGACATCGAACATTTCAAGAAGGGGGAAAGAATTGGTGACTGGTTACCTCCAGAGGGGCACTTGACTAAGAAGGGCGAGCAAGAAAGAGAACAGCTTCAGAAGGCCAAACGCCTTCAGAGGAACGTGAATAATATCGCGGTCGATGAACAGAGTGATGATGATGATGATGATGATGATGCCGGCAGTACCTGCTCCTCTGACGAGAACGAGACGTATGAATCCGAATCCGGATTTCCGCTGCCAGATAATGAGTGTCCCGAGCCGTCGAGTTATCTGCCGGGTGATTTTGCCAATGCGTGTTTAGATGGCCATGGCCCCGACACAAATCCGCAAAAAAGAAAGCAAGTATCTGATGCACAATATCTGGCGCGAAGCGTTGCTACTCTACCTGAGGAACAGGAACAATCATACCAACGAAAAAGGCAAAGAACAGAAGCTGGACCGAACTGGCAGACACCTCGTCAACAACCGAGAACGGGAAGTCTCATTCGAACTGCGAAGACCACTGAACAAGTGCATCGTATGACAGAGGTGTCGCAACCTCCGCCACAAGATCTTATGTATTGTGTTAGTATTTCCTTTCCTTACTCACTCCCTCGTTGTAATTCCTTGAACATGGTCTCTTTCTTGCGCAGAACTGATGATGGGTGGACTTGTAGTGTCAATGTAGGCAGGGCCCATTCGCATTGGCATACATGGCTAAATGTGTACTTTGCAACCATACATTCTGCGAGGGTTGCGAAAGCGAGTGTCTCCCTCCATCGCAGGAGTGAGAACCGTTCGTCCACCTGGCAGGGCTAAATTGGCATGACCTGATGTTTTTGAAGTAGCTTGTCAACCAAGTATGATTGGGCGTCATAGAGACTGCCATTTCTGCACATGTTGGCTTTTTCATTTGTTGAGGAGTTTCTCTTTGAAGGATATACATGCGATGACGAGCCTCCGTATGATGATATATGCTTAATCCATAACTGATAATGAATAATGATTTTCGCACTGTATCAATGGCCCTTGCTCTCAGGTAACTTCCATGATGCATTGCCTCGTATCAATGCTGAACCTCTAGATGTTATCTGGATGAGAAAAATTCATACATGGTCCATATAGTACATGATAGACACAACAAAAAAACCATTCATGCTAGAAAAGAGCCAGTGAACCCAAACAGAGATTTAAGATACATTATTTCTGAGCACCTGCCAACTCCCTGGCTTTCTGCTCTAATAATGCCACTTCTTCTACTTGCAAGCGAAATCAGTCGAATTCACTATTAGTCCGTTTGGGAACGAGTACAAACTCCAGAAGAAATGGAAACAAGGGGAAAGACTCACTATTCTTTTCAACCTTGATTTCATCCATCTCAAGCTTCAACCACGTCCAGTAGATCACTTGATATGTAAAGATCGCTCCTAGGAAGACCTTGGCAAATGGACGCACAAAGGGCTTGTAACTGTTCACCTGTAAGAGGGACTTAGGATGCAGTTTGAAAATTGCAAAGAGTACGAAACGGAATGACAGCACTGAGATCTCGGCCGAAGTAAAGGACTGGGAGGAATCGAAATTATTATTTTCCCCCCCCCGGGGAAGTATGCTTACCCCATCTCGATAAGCACTGGATTCGCCTGATGATGAACTTCGATGAGCTGGTGAGGACATAAATGTTCTTCTGGACGCGAATGGGATTTTATGATGACGGGCTAAGGAATGAAATAAGCGCATGGCTACTCGTTTCGAGGGTACCATCTCTTTTTCTAAATGCAACAATGAAAGATGAGAGTAGCCAGCTAAATGGTGATAATATTTTCGAGTAATTATCTAGGTCGATACCTAGTACCTAGGTATGATAACCGTGGTCTATGGGTGAACTCCAGCTTTGGAAGCAAGTGCCGCCAAACGGCTAGAAACGGCTTAGTCAGCATAGCACATGACCTCGCTATTGCTCTCCACGGTTCTGCCAGCGGATCATCCCATCAAAGGGTCCTCGAGGCTTGGAGCAAGTCTGAGAAATCATGCGGGGAGGAGCCAAAGGCAGATAAGCTTCTTTCGATCCTGACCCGCCAATATGTGGCTCAGTTCCTGGTTCCTGATGTAGCATCTAGATAGCATCGGTTTTGTTTGACAATTGTAATATGAGCTGGGAAGATGGCAGAAACAAAGGAATCAAAGAAGCAAGTTCTATATGAGTCTTTATTTGAATTACTACTTTGCCCCTCTCAGTTATAAGAAACTATCTGATTGTGTTTTGAGGGTGCAACTGAAACAAGCAAACCATGAGAAACAAATGCTGCAATCGATCATAAATGAAGTGTGTGGAGAATGGCAAAAATGAGGCACGTGCACTGGTTGCCTTGAAAAGGGTGCCACAGATAGAACAATATGGTTGGCTGATACCTCACCACCCTAGTCCCAGATAAGGATAACCGTCTGTGGCTCAGCCTTGAGTGTGGCGTATTTGCACTGGGTTTGGGCGTGGCTGAGTAATACCCATCGAAAAGGCCATCGCGAGTCTTTCCGCCTCAGCTGTTGCTCTTGTCCATGTCCATGTTCGCCCTTCACCAACAGCAACCATTCACTCATTCTTTGGATTTCTGAGGCTGTTGCATAATTGTTAGTCTTACTTGTTACCTGCTATTTGCGCTGAATTCCCTGATCTGCCTTGCTGTGTGAAGTGGTTGTACCGACGCGTCAAGGTCTCGGCTCTCAACATCGAATACCTACTCCCCCGGTCTGCGCGTTGCGCTTCGCCGCCGCATCGTGCTGTACACATTTCAACTGAATCTTTATTTCCACACCTCTGTCCGAGATTGTAGAGGATTCCCGAGTCGGTCATTGTTCATGAGGCGTACATAGTTGCTCACTCCAGCAGCGGTGGAGGTGCTTGTTCGGTTGCTTCTGGGTCTAACTAGCCGCCTGTCTTTACACGCTGTCTTGAGATACCGTATCTTTGATACCTTATAGTAAGTCTCATTCACTGTCCCCTCGCATCTGCATGTCATGTCGCTCTCCCTGCGCTTTCAGTTCATTTTCTATTCCTCCTCTCTACCCCGGGCTACCTGGTCCCAGTAATCTATCAGCGGACTGACTAACATGGCTATCGTAAAAAGAACACCTCGTCCAAGCCGTTATTGGAGCGACACCATGCCTCGTGCCAAGCGCTCGATCGAAGAGCTGGTGATGAAGTCAGACCCTGACGATGACGATTACAGCGATCACCCCGTGCGTTCATCGAGACACTCTGCTACAAAATCTAAGTCATCGAAGAGGAAGTCGAAGCCGGCAAAGAAGAGACGGCGTCGCGATTCTGACGACGACGATATCGAGGATGACTTCATAAGTGAAGATGATGAGCTGTCTTTTCAGGGGGAGGAAGAGGAGGAGGACCCCAACGCGGAAAGAAACGCGAGAGGCACGGTCCGCCGACGGGCAGCGCGGAACCGACCTGTTTACAATGAAAGTGAATCGGACAGCATCATTGATGAAGTGGATGAGGAAGTTGCCGACGCCGACCCGTCACCACAAAAGAAAAAAGGAAACACTGTGCTCAAGCTAAAAATCGGCAATGCTTTGTCGAAGCGACAACTGACTCTGGATGCCGCCCAGGGAACTAGGCGCACTACTCGACGCACACGGGATCCTTCAGAGGATATCTATGCGCTTACGAATTCTGGACGCCATGTGGAGACCGTTGAACGAGGGACACATAGCCCGGAGGTCCAATCTGGGCGGCGACTGCAACGGGGAACGCGGTCGACTAGTGCATCGAAGAACACCATTGCGGAGGAGGAAGAACAAGGAGGAGGAGGAGGAGGAGACGTGACTCAAGAGAAACAGGAAGAGGATGAGATTCAAGATACAACCGCGGAGATTAAGGGCTCTCAGATTGAAATTCTAGAAAGCGCGCAGGCCAGCTTCCAAGACTCTGCTGCTAATGTTGACGCAAATAAAGCCGACGTTGATATGGCAGATGATGATGGCTTCGTACCAGAGTCTGAGAATGGCGATGCGAAGGGCGATGATGGAGGTGAGGATGAAGATGAGGAAGCACCGACGTCCCGCAGGAGAAACCGACCGAGTCGCAGTCAGGAAGCCGAGGATGCAGATAAAGAGCCGGGGGCGGAGGAAGAAAAAGAAGAGGAAGGGGCCTCACGGCTTCGTCGGTCCAGCCGAAAGCAACCGCCCAGAAGCTCTCAACGGAAGAAACGAGACGATGAGAGTGATTTCGAACCGGAAGAAGAAGAATCTAACGATGATGATGATGATGAATTATCTGTATCTCTAAAATCTAATAATTCTCCGAGGAAAACGAGCCGAACTCGCGAGGATGATGACGAGGACAGCGTTTATGGACGCCGCCCTGGCCTACGCAAGAGGAAGTCGAGATCTCGCGGACATTCCGAGGCAGCAGTAGACATCGCGGAGGAATTGGCGGAGGAATTGCAGGACCTTCAGTCCGATCGGCCTCGTCGGAGACTGCAGCCGGAGATCATATACGAGAAACCGCGGCGGAGTCGCAAGGACGTTGACTACAGGATTCTCCGACCAGAGCTCGTCCTTCCCATCGAGGAAGCCGAAAATGAGGTCACTGAATCGCCCTCACGTCGCGGCCGCGGCGGAGGTGGTGGCGGTTGGCAGCGTACTCTATTTCCCACATACGGGCCATTCGGCGGTGGAGGACCCGCAGCAATTCTGGCTCCCCCCGGAGCACCTGCTGCTACTGGAGGAGTGGACAGTGACAGCAGTGATGACGAGATCATGCAGCATCCAAAGGGCTCGGGTGCAACTACGTCTGCCGTCGGCCCGGGTGCTGGTCTTATCACGCCAGCTCAAACTCATGCGGCGGATCCTCTGCAGGGTCCTTCGGGGACGCCTGCGAACCTTGGAAAGATCAAAGATCGGCAAACGCTGGCTGATGCGGATCCGTTAGGGGTCGACATGAATGTCAATTTTGACAGCGTCGGAGGCTTGCAAGGGCACATCGATCAATTGAAGGAAATGGTGTCCTTGCCTTTGCTCTATCCGGAGATATTTCAGCGTTTTCATATTGTTCCCCCGAGAGGTGTCTTGTTCCATGGTCCTCCTGGAACAGGAAAAACGTTGTTGGCTCGCGCTCTAGCGAACAGTGTGAGCTCGGAAGGTCGCAAGGTGACGTTCTACATGAGAAAGGGAGCAGATGCGCTTAGTAAATGGGTTGGCGAGGCCGAAAGGCAGCTTCGGCTGCTCTTTGAAGAGGCCCGTAAGACTCAACCGAGCATCATCTTCTTTGACGAAATCGACGGTGAGTGGATCGTATGGCTACAAGTGCTTTGAAGAAAGCTTACTGATCATCTGAAACGCAGGACTTGCACCTGTTAGATCCAGCAAACAGGAACAAATTCATGCTTCCATCGTGTCAACACTACTGGCACTGATGGATGGCATGGACGGTCGTGGCCAGGTCATCGTGATCGGTGCTACGAATCGACCAGACTCTATTGATCCGGCTCTGCGTCGTCCTGGCCGCTTCGATCGCGAATTTTACTTCCCATTGCCGAACACCGAAGGACGGCGTGCTATTCTTGATATTCACACCAGAGGCTGGGATCCACCGCTTCCCGATCATATCAAAGACGAACTGGCCGAAATTACCAAGGGTTACGGAGGAGCTGATCTACGTGCATTGTGTACAGAAGCCGCTTTGAATGCCGTTCAAAGAAGATATCCACAAATCTACCAATCGGACAAGAAACTCATGATCGATCCCAAGAAAATCGAAGTCACTCCGAAGGATTTCATGCTGGCCATCAAGAAGATGGTGCCTTCTTCTGAAAGATCTACTTCCTCTGGTGCATCGCCATTGCCGAAGGAAATCGAGCCACTACTACGCGAACCGTTGGCCGAGATTAGACAAATCCTGTCAGAGATTTTGCCGCAAAAGAAGCGACTTACTGCTTTGGAAGAAGCTCAATTCGAGGAGCCGGAGGGCGCTGGAAGTTTTAAGCGGGAACAGATGCAGCAAGAATTCGAACGATCACGAGTATTCAGACCAAGGTTACTCATTCGCGGAAATCAAGGGATGGGCCAGCAATATTTGGCTGCTGCCTTATTGCACCATTTTGAGGGCCTCCATGTCCAGGCGTTTGATCTGCCAGCCTTGCTAAGTGATTCAACTCGATCACCCGAGGCGACCGTCATACAGCTCTTTGCGGAAGTCAAAAGACATAAACCAAGCGTCATCTATATCCCCAATATTCAGACATGGTACGAAACCGTTGGGCCCGCGGTGATTTCCACCTTTCTGGGGCTCTTACGCTCGGTCCCACCGACGGATCCAGTTCTGCTTCTTGGAGTTTTGGAGGCGACGGGCGAGGAGATCGATGCCGGCTTGATGAGGAATCTGTTTGGATACTCGAAGAGGAACATCTACAACTTGGAAGCCCCCAACAACGCCGCACGTTACAATTTCTTTAAGAAGGTGATTGACTACATCAAGACGTCGCCGGCTGAATTCCCCGATCCGGAAAACCGTAAGAGAAGGGAGCTCGAGGTATTACCAGTGGCACCGCCTCCGCCGCCGAAGCCCCCAACGCCTCCCACCAAGGAACAACTCAAGGCGCAGAAAAAGAAAGACCACCAAACTCTGAATCTCCTGAAGATTCGGATTCAGCCTATTATGGATCAGATCAAGAAATACAAGAGGTTTAGGACAGGTGTCATTGACGAGAGCCAAATCCGGTATCTCTGGGAGGATGAAGATCCGAACATTGTAACAAGCGACTTGCCAATCGAACAACAGACAACCTTCCGCCCGTTTGAGAAGGCGTATGATAAGCATGGTGTCCCTGGTCTTCGAGAGACAGTTTCCGGCAAATTCTACTACAATATGGAGATCGTGACGATCGAGAAGCGCCTCTCCAATGGCTACTACAAGCGTCCGAAGGATTTTCTAGCTGATATCAAGCGTTTAGCCAAGGATGCAAGGCAGCTTGGCGACCAAGAAAGGTTGCTCAGAGCTAACGAGCTGCTTTCAAACGTGGAAGTTGATATTGCCACGATCGAGCAGACTGAGCCGGCGCTTGTCGCAGAGTGCGAGAATGTCTACCTTCGAGAGCTTGAACGAGAAAAGATTGCAATGGAGCGTGCAAAGCAGGCCGAAGAAGAAAATTCTTTCGTCGGCCACGTGGCAGCCAGAAACGTTCCCCACGGAAACACGGACTCCGCACCGTCCTCTGGTCCAGTCGTCCTTGGAGAGTCGTTTCCAGAACGCGGTGCGAAGGCACCGGCACGTCCAGTTACGCCAGGCCGTCGTTCGAACGTGAGCTTCATGACCAATGGGTACCACCAAGGCGGTGGCTCAGATCTCAACGACCTCAGTTCCCACGCGGTCACAAGCAATGGCTCACATGGAACCCACGGGGATGGTGACGGCGATGTCTACATGACCAACTCTGAGGACCATTCAGGTGAAAGAGAGACGCAAAATAGTTCTTTCGGGCCGTCGGCGCAGCCCAGGCCGCCCTATTCCCATACCGCTCCCTCTCAGCAGGTTAGACGCGAATCGGGTCTGTCGAGCTTATCACAAAAGGGACCTGTGACGCCCATGGCTCCTGGATCACAGCCGAATGATTATACCAACGAAGCGTCGACCACGCAAACGACGTCATATAAGAAGTCATCGGAACAGTCCACCCTTCAATATCATCACACCCAAAGTCCAGTTGCAGGCCACGCTATGAGACACGATTTCCCGGATCTCACCCCGTATCCAGACCGCGTATCACAAGAGGAGCATCTTCCAGATACTCAGCAAGGGGGGAGCAGCCAGCCGTCTCCAAACCAGCAGGAATCACAGCACGCCGGAAACCCCGAATTCGCGAACTCCCAGAACAGCGCACCGAATGGCAGCCAGTCGCAATCGAAGCAGCAGCCGCCTGTGCCCTTGTTCGATGCTGCTTCTAAGCACGCAGCTCATATGCCTGTCAACCTTCAATCATTACTCAACAATGAAAATCAATCTCCCAAGTTGATCTTGGACTCTCAGTATGTCGAAGACCTGCATCAACAGCTGACCGAACGCACCAGTGGTTGTTCAGTCGAGCAGTTGGAGCAGATCTACACCAGTCTCATGGACTACCTATGGCAGATGCGCAGTGAATGGAATCGCACCAAGGTCGCCTCTGGAATTATTGAAACATTCAATGAGGTCCTGGAGGATATGCAATCTGTACAGGAGATCGGGCCCATCAGTCAGAAGACACAAGAGCAGCTGAGAAGCTCACGATTCCAAGTGCGGGAATTGCTTGATGATGATCATTGAAATATACCGCCACTCTTCCCGTTACTTGCTTTGTCTTCTCATTTATGCGATGGCGCTGGGTTTGGAAATTAGGGACATTTAACTGGATTGACAATAAGGCTTTTGCGATGGAATCAACGGCGGACACTTGTAGTTATCCTGCAAATTTTCTTCCTCTTTATCTTGCAAGCATCATTTTCATCTCGTCTGCCTTTAGGGGGAGTACATGTATTTGTCATGGTCTCTTGTTCGCTTCTGTGTTAAGGGCATGGAGAAAGAAAGACTCGATGCATCTGGCTTTCCTTGTCTTCCTTCTTGTTCGTTCTGTCTGTGTAGATGAGCCTGTGCATAAACCAATTAAGATCGCAGATACGGTGTTCTTATCTGATTCATCTCTATGTGCGTACTGCTTGTTAGGTATCTAACTGTTAGGCACTTTGTATGTATCTCAATCAATGGCAGACATGTGACCGGCAGTGACCAGGCTGGCCTTTCCCCAAAATGCCCGAACCCGCCTCGAGAGCTTCGGACTGCAACAACTCGCTTGCTGGCCTTCACTAATACGTCTTTTCTTTGTTCGCTCCTTTCTTCTTCTTATTTCTGATTTTACCTCAGAAGCTGAATTGTATTTAGCTTACATTGCTCCAATTTTCGTACAATCCCACCATTGTGCGGTTACTTCGCGACTGTCCTCGACCCTACCATGCTCTCATTCTCCCTCTAAAGGCGCCAAATCACGACCACGTCCCCATTACTTCAGAGATCTTTCCATACCTTTTCCCTCAGGTTCACGCATAAATATACAGAGCCATGGTAGACTGGCTAAGTCTCGCCGTGCCGCTCGCCTACCTCGGCGTTCTGATCGGCTCCCTGGCGACATTCTCCTCCCTATACCGAAAGCGCAAAGCCAGTATGTATCTTTCCCATACTCTCGTTCCTGCTCGAGGAGCCGTGCGAAGCTCTCTTCATTTACGCTTGTGGATCAATGGTAAAATAAACTTTTGATCCTGACCCCTTGTCATTCAGGAAAAGCATCAACCCTCGAGCCATGGTTCCCCGCGCACCTCCAGCGAGATATCTACTTCTCGCTCCTCCACCTTGATCCCCCCGCCTCCTCCTCAAAGGAGAAGAAAGCCCCCGCCGTTCCGGAGACAGTTCTCAAAGCAGCTCTCCTGCGCCGCGCAACAGAAGATATCCGCCGTGTCATGACGCTCAGAAGCCAGAAGCAAGCGCTGGCCATGTTATTACAACGTGGTAGTGTCGGTGATGATTTGTGGCAGCGGTTTTTGAGGGCAGAGAAGGAGATGGAGGATGAAGTCAGGGATGTTGTTGCTGAAGTGAGTCAAATCGATCTCTGCTCTAGATACCCGTCTTTGATTTTTTTTTTCCGTGGAGAGTTGTCGCTGGTGTGCTGATGCCAATTTCAATTAGGCAAACGCCTACGTTCCCAACTGGGGCCAAGTCATCTTCCAATCCGCGAACGAAATGATGAACAACGTCGTCTTCCGTCAGCGCATGGAGATGCACCAGGCTAAATTGGATGAGGAGCGCCAGTGGTGGGAGAAGAAGAAGGCCAGGGCCCAGGAAGAGTTGATGAAGGAATTAGGTGCTGAAGAAAAGGGCTCGAAGAAGCCAGAACCCACACATACAGCACCTGCGCCTGAAGCCGCAAAGACACCTTCCGCACCCTCTGTTGCTGGGAGTGATGATGACGCGGTGTTGGTGGAAGCTGATGACCAGGCTGTGGGCGCGGGGGCGAGTACGCCTGGAAGTGCGAAGAAGAAAAAGAAGGGCAAGAAATAGATTCAATCATTTTTATATGTTGTTCCATGTTCACTTTTATGAGACGGGAAGATTCTCATTTTGAGGGAGTTTCGGTTCATGTATCCTTGTGGACTTTTTATCAATCGGAGAACCATACGGTTCAAAATGCGTTTGTATTTTCAAAATGCCTGGACCCTGCTGTCATGCTAGATATCTGGTGGGTAACATTATTCCCAAAATTCTCCCTGTATGGGCATCTTCTGGAGTGAGTCCTGTCCTGGATGAGCCTGTGGCATGAATAGACTGGAAGTTTTCACTTGATGATCTTGTTGGTCTCGAAGAGAAAATCATCCTCACTCCAGCTTGGTAGAAAGGCACTTTTACATGATCGAGTATATACTTTTGTAAGTTTATTGACCTTTCGACAATATGCAATAACGCGAGTTTTCATTACTGCCGTTGATCTAAAAGCCACAGCATATCCCATCGAGTTTTCCATCGATTGACATGCACAATATGGTTCAAGGAGAGGTAAATTTTTATCTAATGTACATTGTAGCCAGCCATATTGACCTTATATGTCCTCCTCTTATAACGCCGTATATATGCAACTTACGATTTTGTTCCCATTGAATCACGCCTTGCATATATACAACCCAAGAATTCAAACTTTGAGAGAAAGGCAGCAGCATTTTATCGTCCCCATGTTGAACACGAATAAATTGACTAGAGAAGACCATTCTCTTCACCCAACGGCGAGCCGAGATCAATCTCTGCAACGCCCATCTCTGCAGCTGCTGCGGAGATTTGACTCTCGATCTGATCGGGCTGGGTAGCTGTACGAGTCATGACAATGCGCAGCAGATCAGCCAGAATGCCAAGTTGATTTTGTTCTTTCTCAATCGGATCGAGATGTTCCAGATTCAGGCCCTGTGCCTGCAGGGCAGTTGCTCTTTGCTCGCTCAGGATCTCCACCAGCCTATGCACGTGCGCAATGTTCTCTTTGCTCCTGGGCGTTGTCGACAGCCGGCGTAATCTGCGCTTCGGAGTGTCTGCTGGCGCACCGGCCATGCGTGCAACTTGTAAGATTACCATGCGAGCCGTAGTCTCGTCTGGGTAGAACTTGAAAAGGTCTCTCATCGCAAACAATGCGACAAGTGTACCGTGAAGATCTTTCGAAAGACAAAAACATCGGATGATCTGGTCGTACAATTCCTTGGAGAATTCCTCTTGGGCATTTGTCCGGCCGCGCGGAGTCAACTGCGTATTATACCAATGCATCATTTCTGCAAATAGACTACGCGCAGTTGGAAAGGCAGCGTCAAAAGCTGTGCGGCCGCGGTCATATTGAAGCTTGCCGCAGTCCCATAGGCAGGCGTAGGTCTCGAGATCCGGCTTGATCGAGGCAGACATGGTCTTGAACTTTTGCCACAGAGCCCTGATGTCTTGCTTGCGGAGCTCGGCGTAGAGGAGATGGTTCATGAAATAGGAGTTTGGCTGGATGCGCGCGTCTCCGAGACATTTGGTCAGGTACTTGACCATACCGTCATCGCTCCGGCGGGTGTAATGGAGTAGAAGGATGGAGAAGGTCTCAATGTTTGCTGCAGGGACCGACCTTTGCATGAACTTAGGCAAGCGCGCACCGTCTGTTGTTTTCTGGACTATGGGCTTTGGTGAGTTCTCGGATAGTTGCGCTGGAAAGCCGCGTTCCCAGACGTTGTCGATCCGCTGCTGGATCATCGCCCATCCTAACCTTTCAGCCTTGTCTCGCGCAGGCGCACTGCCTTCACGGAGCCAGGCGGCAATGATACCATTGAGATGCTTTGGGTCTGGCCGAACGCCTCGCTCGTACATCAGCTCGATTACTAACGCCGCAGAGTCTACTTCGCCCATTCCAATCAGTTTCTTCATCCAGCTGGCATAGAAGAATCTGTTTTGAAATCGCCGAGGTAGGATTGTCAGCGCCGAAAGAGACACTTTGTTGACATCGTGTTCGCTGATACTGGTCGCCTGTAGATTTCCGGCTAGACCTAAGGCAGCTTTGTAGAGAGCGGTCGAGTCGTTCGCCGGATCCTGTCCGGTCACCATCATGTCCTTGAAAACGGCCAGCGCGAGATTCAAACGGCCCGCCTTAAGCAACCCGATGCTAATTGCATCGTAATCTTCCATTGTCATGTTGGGACCCAGGAACGTTTTCAGTCGCAAGTATAATGCCCATGCCTTTACCTCTGCCTCTTTTGTGGGTTGTCTTGCCCATGCGTTGATCACAGGAATGAGAACACGGGGGTGGCGAGATTTATCGTTAGCCATAAAAGCCAAAGCAATATCTTGGGCTCGTTGGGGGTCATTCTCGGCTGCGAACAGTCGCACCCCTAATTTCCAGTATGCTTCCAAATCCTCCTTCCTTTGGCTAAGGTCTGCTTGATGCGCCTCCCACTGATCTAGCGCTTTTGTTGTTTCGCCACTATCGTGGAGTACTTGAATGTACGTAAGAATATGAGGGATAGAAAGAGGGCGTCCCACAGAATTGGCATCTTCAACGAGAGCTTGCAAATGCGCCGATCGTGTCGCTTGCGTAGCTTCACTTTGAGCCTGCGAATCCCACAACAAAGTTACAGCTTCTTCCGGGATCGATTGTAAAAATTGCGGGTTCACTTGCTTGCAGCGACAGTACCATTTCCACAGTTCATGCCTCCGTTTCTCATTTGAGGGATCGTTGGAATATTGCCTCAAGCATGCGTTGAATCTCTTGACATACGGATGCGGTTCAGAGCCGTCAACGGGGGAAGATTTCTTGGGGAGTGGTTGCACCAGTTCCTTGGATTTTGTGGGCAGCCATTCTTCCTCTTCTTTAGCAAGGCCTCCAAATTCCTCCCTCAGCATTTCATCCAGTTCTTCATCAAACACTTCTTCAAGTCCAGTTTCATCTTCATCCGGCCCATTTTCCTCTTCATATTTCCGAAGTGCCTCGAGAGCGATTGCCCGGTCTTTCTCCGGGAGCTCTTTCATGAAAGGACTGTTTGGACCAAAAGGGCCCTCCCTCAGGACTCGCAATTCCTGCTCCAGCTTGGACAGTTCATTTTCAACCTCTTCCCTATCGGCGCGGTCCTCGGCTTCAGGATCGATTTCTCTTCTTTTTTTGCTGCCAGGGGTGTCCTGTTCGTAGAATTGGACCTTATCGTTCGGACCGCCATAGTTGAGTAGGCGTAGTGCTATCGTAGAGAAAAGGCGCTGTGACGGGAATGAGGATGCGGAAGGGCTTCTGTGGGCAACATGCTGATACCACCGAGCGCCTCGGATAGCCTGGCGGAGCATGAAGTATGACAGATCAGATCATCGAATTGAGGATTTGCAGGATGAGAAAGGTGGGAGATTTTATTGGGGGCAAATAGGATTGCAAGATTGATGTCTTTGAGAGCTCCGCGGCGAAAACCAATAACCATCCCTTTTGGGTTTAGCGGCAGACGCGCTTCTGCGCGACATTGGTTGATTGCTCTTTATGTGATTACGATCCCTCTATATCTTTCTTGTGACAATCAAACATTGAGTGGAGGATGCAGAATGGAGGCAGACTCTCATGAAGTTGAACAACTTGAGCATTCTCGTGAGGCTGCTAACAACCAGGTAATGACTGGATGAGCAACTCTGTTTCAACAGAAAAGCTAACACATCCCAAGGGCGTCTATATCTATCAGCCGCCGAAACAATCCAAAGCTCACGGCGAACGACCATCGAAACGTCGGAAGATCTCATCGGTGAATTCAGATCAGAGTAACGAATTTCTGCCATTTGTGCCCTTACTGAATGGGAAGGAAAGCGCCGATTCAGTCAAATTGAGATATAACACCTATAAACAATTATGGTCTGAGCAAGAAGCAAAGATTCAGGTCAGTAGAAGAATTGCGAACTATCAGCTCCGTTCGGCCCGAAGACTCTAATGGTCTCTTAGAGAATTTTAGACGATATTGACTCCGAAGTTCTGGAGAATATATCAACCTTTGTCCGAACCACGTCTCCCGAAACGTAAGAATATCAAGCCAGGAATGAAACGCTTCAAGTACAGCTCTGACTTGGAGGAAAATAGATACAACGGATGCATACCTACGGCGTTGGTCACTGTCGGTTCCAATGTATCTTCGCTTAGCAGGTTATTGTCCAGACTCAATGACCGCTTGACGGCATCGGGAGAAGGTGGTGTTGTTGTTCTTGAGTCGGGCGACGCACACAATCTTAAGACAGCCTTGAAAAATATTATTAGAGGTGCCGTTACAAATACCGAAGGGAACGATGGCTATCAGGAATTTCTGACGGATCGGACGGTAAGTACGCTCTTGTACTCCAGGTGAAGGCAGTGCTTTAAGCTAACTGTACTTCCAGGGCCCTAGGCTGTTGGGTTATGATCTTGATCTACTCAGAGATTATGTGGATAGAAAGAAGATCACAAAGCTGGTTTTGGCCCTGCTGGATAGCGAGGCATTTGACTCGGCATTATTGATGGATCTTCTGTCATTGTTAAGGTGTGTCAGGGAATAGGCCATCTCGTCTTTTCATCCACTAATTTTTCTCGAAGCTTCTGGCTTGATCGCATACCATTTGTCTTATTACTCGGAATCTCTACGTCTGTTGAGATCTTTGAAAGCAAGCTACCCCGGTCCAGCGTTGCTTTACTCAAGGGCCAGCATTTCGAAATTCCCGAAACAGGTGATTGCGTTGATCGCATTTATGATGCAGTACAGGCGGAGAAGAACGGAAAGCTCTGGTTAGGGCGCAACATCACTGGCCTTTTGTTCGAGAAGTCGAGTGACTACTTTCAGAGTCCCGAAGCCTTTAGCCGTACAATCAAGGTATGTACGCTGATATTCGACTACCAAACCTTCAAGTTCCGAGCTTTCTGACCATTTTAGTACGCCTATATGACGCATTTCTTTGCCAACCCCTTATCTGTCCTCCTAACCAATTCGTCCTCTGCTCAACTGCAACAAGCCGAGCTCTGCGAGGCGGCCAGAAATCTACCCTCTTTCCGAGCGTGAGTGGCTGTTGAGAAAATATGTCTCCAGATTGTTCTGACTTGCAAAGGTTCTGCGAGGATTTACTCGATAGCGGCTCGTACGACCAAGTGCGCGACTTGCTAGAAGATGACGCATTTCTGCTGAATGAAATGCAAAAACATCTTGAAATTGGGCAGCAGAGGCTGCGTGGCATGTTCCAAGCTGTTCGAATTATTCGATTATGTATCAAGAACCTGCAGTTATCGAAGAAGAACGGCATAGCAGAGCTCTCGATCCGTGCGCTGTCAGGAGAGCTTTTGGAATCTTCAATTCTCGACGACTTGCTCACGGCAGTGAAAAAATTAGACTCGGAGAGTCTGAAAGCTCTGCTCGCATCTCTTCCCATAGCCAAGGCCGAGGTGCCTCAGTTCCGTGAGATCCATGATGATCTGACGACTCTGATCCAAACACACAAAGGTCCAGAACCGATCCGGAGTGAATACGACCCTCGTTATTCTGTTGTCCAAACAACTGTTGTGAAACAGCAGGTCCGGTTGAGCAAGGGTACAGCAAAACTGCCGAAAGAGAGCATCGAGTACACCAAGGTCGTCGATCGGTTATATGCTGCATCCGAAGCCTACTTCTTGGAAACCCTAGTGCGGCCACAAGACTTGCTGCTCCATGAAGTTTTCATGTTCGACTTTAAGAATCCTTTGAAGGAGACCTTCACGCCGAGACCGCGTTTTGCCATCGAACGGGCGTTAGCTAGTCCATTTGACTATCTGGTGTCCACCTCTGAGGAGACGAATATTAAGATCTCGGCGAAACAGCCTCCTTCGGCCATCCTATATCAGCTCTACCTTGAATCTGGAGCGTTGGTGAATGTGTATGATCTTTGGCATGCCTTTCACGCTGTTTTTGAAGGTGAAGAGGGAGAAAGCTGTGATGAACGCTTGACGATGACGCTTTTCTATCGGGCTCTTTCCGAGTTGAAGGCCCTGGGGTTGGTCAAAAGCAGTCGGAAAAAGGCCGATCATATTGCAAAGTCAGCTTGGCTAGGATTGTAGGCCACATGATAAGACTTTATATTCTCAAACAGGGTATCACTAGTGTACAATGAAGAGATCGCTGCAGCAACAGTTACATCAGAAGAAACCTAGGGCATTACGCCCAAACCCACAGTAGAACCTGTCTGCGCCTGTAAACCCAAGTAACCAGAGAAAGGAACACAGCTCACTGTCTGTGAATCAGTCGTCCTGAAGAGGCTGTATGATGTTGTCGCTCCCCAGCGGACGCCCTCCTTCGCTCAAAACCATGGCCTCTCTCCTGCGTCGTCGTAAAGCTTGTTCTTCTGCGCTTTCTTCGCGAAGTCGTCTTCCTGAAAGTCTCCTTGTACCAGCCGTATCGTCTCCATCCACCATCCAAACGTCGCTGTCCCAAGCCTCCTCGTCGTCATGGTCATTCTCTTCCATCATGCTGCCCATAAGACCATATTTCCGTAACTGTTTCGCTCCGTCCGGGTGGGACGATAGCGTACTTATAATCGAGCTCATTACCGCATCGTCAGACCACCACGTCTTCATAAGTAGAACGACATCCTGACGGCGCGATGGCTCAGCAACAGCGCATGGAAATGGGTATTTCGCAAGCCAACGACTGACGATTCCTGCTTCCAAAGCCGCGGAGACGTTTTCTTGAAGAATTATGTTGAGTGTGTTGAGCGCTTTCTTTTCGCCTAGGGGTCGAGTTTTGGGGAGAATCGGGGACTCAGTGGTGCTGGTTTCCTCGACGTGCTCTTCAAGAAAGTTGCAGAGGCAGTCGATGAGGGCGACATATGTCGGTAGGTCTTTCAATCGGGCACATACGGATGTCCTTGAGACTATGTCGATGCTGTTAGTATGATCACCCATTCGGATTGGAATCGTTCGGCTTCATACGTGCTCTGTTCGACACCAAGAAGTACATCGCAGTCAAAGCCTTGTTTCGCCGCTCTTTGTTTTTGCTAGCAAGATCCTCCAGCAGCAAGTCTCGAGTTGCGCCCTTGGTTGATCTTTCGGAGATAATACGTAGCGCTCTAGATTGTAGAGTTAGGTTATTGCTATCGGCCAGGAAATGTATCAACTTGAGCCATACGCAGCACGAAGGTCGTAACTGGTGCTTTCCGAGAGTTTCAGAAGTGTCTCTAATTTGAGTGCTAGAACAACATTAGTTCAGAGGAAACTTGTATATTATTGTCCGGCGATTGCGAACCATCTTCTGTTCCCTCACTGATCATGCGATCCTCCTTCTCCACCTGCTTGATCTCAGTCAACTCGCGGACTCGGCGGAGCTCCGCTGCGATTCCGCGCACAGCGAAGAAGAGCGAGACTCCTGTAATTCAGTTCTGTTAGTTCAGATTCCAGTGCGAAGTTTGAATCTCAAAAGACACACCGAGACATAACCATAGGAGCCGATCGTTAGATTGAGACGCCATGTTTTCCACGGGCATTCATTTTCTCATGGAAATGAAGCTCTGCCCCAGCGAATGCGGAGATGATCAAGCAAGGCAGGACCTGATGGCAGAATGTCGAGAAGCAAGGCGGTGAGCGCACTTCCTTTTCGGAGACGATCGTTTAGTATTCCAACCCAGAAATTTCCTACTTAGCAAACATACAGTTCCCAAAAAAAATCTTGATTCAGCATGCCGCCCTCTCAGCTTAAGCAGCTGAAGGCTTCCCTTCGTGAGAGTGGGATTCTCGGCCCACAGCAGTCGAAGAAACAAAAGCGTAAAAATGCGAAGACCGGAGCGAGCGCTCAGAACCGGATTCAGCGCAATGCCGCACTTCAAGCAATCAGAGAGCGGTTCAATCCTTTCGAGATTAAGGCGCCAGTTCAACAAGTCAAGTTTGATGTCACGACTAGGGATGGCAATTCGTCGAGCGCCATTGGACGTGTGCGACCCGGGGTGACCAAGTCGCTTGGCGAAGAAAAGGTGAGTTGAAATTTGTCGACGTTTCTCTATCACTACGGGATTTTGGCTTATCATTTGTTTTTACAGAGACGCCAAACACTGTTGCAAAAGATGAACAGACGGAACAAAGTTGGTGGTATTGTCGATCGCCGCTTCGGAGAAAATGACCCTACTATGACACCAGAAGAGCGAGCTGCGGAACGCTTCGCCAGGGAAAGCCAAAAGAAATTGAGGAAAGAGTCAATGTTCAATTTGGAGGATGACGAAGAGGAAATTCAGCTTACGCACGGAGGACAGTCGTTATCTTTTGACGATATGGGCAAAGATGACTTTCAAGACGATGACCTCGGCGGGGACGACATGGAAGATGAAGAACTGTCACGGAAGCGGAAACGTACACTTAACGAAGACGGTGAAATGGAAGAATTCACAGCAGATGATGAGGAGGAGGAACAGCCGGAGCGGAAGAAGTCCAAACACGAAGTAATGAAAGAACTCATCGCTAAATCCAAGTTCTACAAGTATGAGCGACAGAAAGCCAAGGAAGAGGATAACGACCTGCGCGAAAAGCTTGATAAGCAGCTTCCAGATCTTTTTGCGATGTTGAGAGGCGTACCCGCGCCTTCCAAACCCGAGCCAGCGAAAAATGACCTGGATTCGATGAACCCTGATCGTGCGGCCTTGATGGATGGAACGGCGAAGAACGATGCCGATAAGGAATACGATCAACGACTGAAGCAAATGACATTTGATAAGCGGTCTAAGCCTACAGACCGCACAAAGACTGAGGAGGAGAAGGCGGAAGAAGAGGCACAAAGACTGAAGACTCTCGAAGAAGAGAGGCTTCGAAGAATGCGTGGAGAGAAACTAAGTGATGAGGAGGAGGAGAACCAAGAAGCCGGAGAGAATGTCTCTGAAGATGAATCAGTTCCAGATGATGCAATGGCCTTTGGACTTCGTCAGGCGACTACTCGTCCAGAATTGGGTGTAGAGGACGAGGACGACTTCATCATTGATGAAGACCTCGTTGAAACCAGATCCGACGTTAGTCTGTCCTTTATCGAAAGCGATGAAGAAGATTTGTCTGCAGAGGACTCGGAGGTTTCGGAAGAAGATGAGGAAGATGACGAGCTGATCAATGGCCTGACTTTACCAGCTGATGAGAAAACTGCAACCACCTCAGCCACAGCTGATGGCGTGCAGCAACCTGCCGACGGGCTAGCATTTACATACCCGTGCCCCGAGGATCACGAGCAATTCCTGGAGATCACGAAAGGTATATCAATACAAGACCTTCCCACTGTTATCCAGAGAATCCGTGCTCTGCATCATCCCCGTCTTCACAGCGACAACAAAACGAAGCTTGGCCGTTTTGCCGCAATCCTTGTCGAGCATGTTGCGCACTTGGCGAATCAGGCCGAACATCCCCCTTTCGCTATCCTGGAGAACCTTCTTCGCCACATTCACTCCATGTCCAAGAGCTTCCCCGAGAGTGTTGCCATGGCATTTAGGGCTCACTTACGCCAAATGTCCGCAGACCGACCACTCAATCTTCTTCCTGGAGATCTTATTATCCTGACAGGCGTTGCAGCGATCTTTCCAACTTCGGATCATTTCCATGCTGTTGTCACACCGACCCATCTGTGCATTGCTCGATACCTGGGACAAGGCGCGGTTGACTCCCTGGCGGATCTCGCTCGCGGCGCCTACGCCGCAAGTCTGTGTCTTCAATACCAGACCATCTCAAAGAGGTACATGCCAGAATTCATCAACTATGTCCTCAATGCCTTGTGCAACCTAAGTCCAGAGGAGCCCAAGAAGAATCTGGGCTTCCTTCCCTCCAGGAAGCCACAGCAGCCCTTGCGCTTATGTTTGTCAAAGCAAGAAAAATACAGGAAGATTAAGTTCTGGGACGTCCTTGGCTCCGACTCCGACGAGGAACTCAAGCTCTCCCTCGTCGCGACCTTTGTGGCTCTACTTGGTTCCGCCTCTGACCTATGGTCAGGCAAATCCGCATTCTACGAGACCTTCGAACCAGCTCAGAAAGTGCTCAAGCATCTCAACAAAACCTGCAAGGGTAAAGTCCCCGCCCCAGTCCGTGATAACATCCAATCCACCCTTGATAAATTGGACCGACTTCTGGCTCAAGCCCGTCTCACCCGTCGACCTCTACTCCTCCACAACCACCGCCCATTAGCGATCAAGACCTCTATTCCAAAGTTCGAAGAGAACTTCAACCCAGACAAGCACTACGACCCCGACCGCGAGCGTGCAGAAGTCAACAGACTCAAGGCGGAGTACAAGCGCGAGCGCAAGGGCGCGATGCGCGAACTGCGCAAAGACGCCAACTTCATCGCGCGCGAGAAGCTGCGCGAGAAGAAGGAACGGGATGCCGAGTACGAGAAGAAGTACAAGAAGCTTATTGCGGAGATTCAGAACGAGGAAGGCCGAGAGGCGAATGCCTACGAACGGGAGAAGAGGATGCGGAAAGGAAAGAGATGAAGCGTCGTCTTCTAGCTGCTGCGGATTGTACATGTGTGAGTTCTTGTGGTGTATATGTTTCGCATCAGGTCTGGCTGGAACAGCGTCATCATCATTGTTATTGTGTTATTTCTTTTCCCACAGTATTTACGCTATATCATATCTGGACTCTGCTATATGGAAGGGAAAAAAAGTTCTTTCTTTGTGCAATTAAAGCTCATTCCTGACCCATCATAGAGGAACACTGTCGAGATTCTGAATAATAGTAACATTCACGTTAACACAGTTCATGGCATCAGTATCTTGCTAGGAAAATATATACAGCAACTCCAGGTGATTATCCCTTTCCAACAAACCAAATTTGTACACTTGCTGATGCAAGGAACAGCCTGCTGTCTGTTCCCTACTGCCTAAGATCTACTCCTATGCCAGTTAAATATTTACAGCGCATCCTCTGGTCTGCAGGGACACTCTCCATAGCCGTCTCGCCCGTCTTGATGAAGATCCGCTTGTATCCTTCTTCACCATCTGTCCAAGTCTGCCACTCCGGACTCCCCACAGCGCGATACGTATTCGGATTGAACGATCTGATAAAGCTCGTCCAATACCCCTGCATGACAGAAACACTCGCGGCATTTGTAGTGAAGTACGATGCGGGCGGTGTTCCGCTCACGTACTGTGGGCCCCAAATAGCGTTCATCTCGACGGTATGCGAGACACCGATGCCGGACGCCATTGCGTCGGGGTCCTCGACGGCGTAATGGTAGTTCCAGCTGTTCACCCCGGCTTGGGCGTAGATCGACGAGAGGTAAATCCCCGGACAGATGTAGCGGATTTCGCCGTACGCGTTGCTCGCTGCACGCCAGTATTTCCCCGCGTTGGGGAAGGGTTGCGTGTCGTTCTCTTGCAGGAGATACCATTCGTTGATCTGAGCCAGCTGGTCTAGTTGGATAGATGGGAATTGATCCTGTAGGAAGGTGTCAGCTTCCCCGATGGTGTTGACGCTCCGGGGGACGAAGATGGTCCCTTCGTTTGTGTCGTCGCCGAAAATGACGGGAACTTTGTTGAACCGGCCTTGCTGGAAGAGTCGGTAGGTGTAATCGAGGACGAGGTCGCCGTCGACAGTCGGTCCGTACATGTACAGCGGTGCCGCCTGTGCGTCGGGCCAGGGAGTATCGAGGTTTTGTTGCTGCAGAGACACCGTGTCCAGGTTGCGCAAGCATGTTAGGGTATCCGGGGCGCTGGCGCAACCAGTACGGATGACCAAGTTGTTGTAGGCGAATTGGCTTTGGTTCGTCGTGAGCATCGACGCGAAACTTTGTGACTCTGCCGCTGCGGCATGATAGAGGTTGTCATTTCTGCCGCCATATGCTGAGAGGAGGATGGTGATCGAGGCGGCTCCTGCGCTGTCACCACCCAGGACGACGTGATTCGGATCACCCCCGAACTTCAGAAGCAGAAAAGAAAGGCGTTAGCATCGTACCGTGTCCGGGATGGATGCATATAAGGGGAAGAGCTCTTACCTTATCGATGTGTTTCTGGACCCACTCCAACGCCTTGATCTGGTCTTTGAGACCATTATTCAAGCTTGCTCCTTTCTTGACCTCTGCTCCAGCTAAGAATCCATAGGGGCCAACCCGGTAGTTGAAAGTGACCACGATTATGCTCATGTTCGACGCTTCGATCAGGCCAGTCCCGTTGTAATTAGCGTTCGAATTGGAGTTGAAACCTCCACCCTGTATCCAGAAGAAGACTGGAAGTTTGGAAGAATTCACCGTCCGAGATGGTGCGTAGACGTCTATGAACAGACAGTCCTCAGATGTTCCAGCTGGAATGGGATATACTCCAGTGGGGATACAAATAGGCCCATGCTGGCAGAGAGTCAATACTTGAACGTTAATTGTGTCGCTTCTTTGAGCTTCCCGGGGAAATTTGTCTCAGAGGGAACCAACCTGTGTCCCATCTTGAACCCCTTCAGTCATGACTGGATCTTGCGGTGCAGCAAAGCGCAAGTCACCCAGAGGAGGCGCTGCATAGCGCATCCCAAGCCATTGAATGATGCCACTAGGAAGCGCTTGGCCATCGTAGATAGAGTATCCGAGGTCTACTACCGTGTCCAGGGCAAGGACTGAAGAGCAAAACAAATAGATCACCGCAGACCAAGGGGACGGAAACATGTTAGCAACAGACATTGGCCATATATTGAAACCGGGACCGCTACCACCTGACAAAACAGACGTCCAGCTCTCATGGCATGCAATTGTACTGCTGTAATAGACTGGTGTGTAGACTGTCGGGAGAGACTTTATATATCGTCATCTGTGAGACCTCGACGACGGGCATCGGATATTGTTTGGGAAACATTCCGATGATAAAAACACGGTACTGGGCTCGAGCTCATGCATGGTGCATTGACTAGCTGGACGAAGATAGAATAGCGATGCAAGAGAGGAAGACCGTTAAAACACACAGCGATAATTCTCCAATAAGACCAGAGTTCACAAGGAGAAACGCACAGGGCTCGTGGTCTCAATCAACGCGGGTGACTAGCCCGCATTCAAAACAGTGAGGTCGCAGGACCGATTTTGATTGAAGCATGATGGCAATAAGCCCTCGCTGTCGGAAAAAAAAATAGATCGGCTTTTCATCATGCACATGCAATCATTCGTCGTCTCCTTCACGGAGTGAATCAATATCTCCTTGCGCGGGGTCAGCTCCGTGCGGTAATGAAGGCACCAGGACCGGGAAGAGAAAAAGAATGTGTCTCGGTGAATCGACATTCTTGTCCATCATGCATAAATCCTGGGGTGGGAATTCTGTGTGAACAAGGAATTGTCACGGCCATTTTCCTGGGAGATCAATTAATTGCCCTGCGCAAGGGGTTCTCGATAGCTTTCTCCTTTGGGGAAGTGATGTATGGATATGGCTGTAGTAAACCATTAGTTTCCCTGTAAGTCTCAGCATTAAAAATTGGCATATGCCTATCGAGTCATGGTG
Organism: Evansstolkia leycettana; assembly: GCA_000787455.1. NCBI lineage: Eukaryota > Fungi > Ascomycota > Eurotiomycetes > Eurotiales > Aspergillaceae > Evansstolkia > Evansstolkia leycettana. Next base: position 50,327 of record JSYV01000749.1, on the reverse strand, counting down.
CTCACTGAGGTTGCTTTTCATATTCCCAACCTCGAAGCAAGTGTGATTTGTTGGGAAGAATAACTGAGTGCGTTCTCGAAGGTTGGCTTGTTGCATGAGGTTACATCCTCTGATATGAGCACTCAATACGATGTAGTAATCGTAATAATATTGGATCAAACTCAAACCCAGAGTTAGAAGTGATTCTGAAAGGAATAAGCAGATGAAGAGATCTTGATACTGGATGATGCGGAGATGCGGAGCTCCAGAATCTGCTCGTAACTTTTTCTTTCCCCGCAGCATCAATGACAGTTTCCCTCTCCATCACCACTCTCTTCTTCATCCGACAAGTCCAATTCCTCCCGTTTTGACATGGTGCATATGCAGAAAGCTTCTTTATATGATAACATTATAATTCTTTAATTCGAGCTTCTTTCTGCCACTCAACTGAAGTCCTTGTACGCCTGCAATGCCTCCTCGCGCTGACCCCGCAGCAGCAGCTCAAGAAGATGAAGAGGAAGACTACATGTCCATGGTGATCGAGGAGCCCAAGCAGAAAGAGACATTTGCGCAGAAGAAGCTCCGGAAACAACGAGAGGTAAGCTCCCCGTGACATGGATCAAGCACAGGATGTAAATCACAACAGATATTATGCAATACGTCAAGAACACTAGCTAACACCCGCCTATTGAGCGTGTGTGTATATATAGGCAGAAGCCCGCGCCAAAGTCCCCTCCAAAGCCGAACGCGCCGCCCAAGAAGCTGCTCGCCGCGATGCCGCGCTCGCCACAAGTACCCTCGACCCATCCAACAAGGGATTCCAGATGATGGCCAAGCTGGGGTTCAAGCCAGGTGATGCATTGGGAAAGCGTCCCCCAACTACTGCGACTACATCATCTGAAAATGCGTCAAATGGCGAGACGGATCCACATGCCCGTCTGCTCTCGGAACCGCTCAATCTGATCTTCAAGGAAGACAGAGGCGGTATAGGCCTGGACAGCGAGCGGAAGCGCAAGTTCCACGAGGAAGCGGAGGAGGTGGCGAAGAAGGCTAAAGCCGAGGAGGGGGAGTATAGAGATCGGGTCCGGATGGAGCGGGAGATGAGACGGACGGAGGCACAGGTGATTGCTGCGCAGAAGGTGGCGGAGAGGTTGGATGCCGAGGCGGAGGGGGCAGAGGAGGATGACGAGGATGGCGATGAAAACCATGATGGGGAAGGGAAGAAGAATCAGGGCAGTGAATCCGTCACTGAAGATGATCAGAGGCAGCAGTCCCCGGAACACAGCTCCACTTCCAAACCAAAGGAGAAGAAGAGGAAGAAGATCAAACCAACATCCCAAATCCCCGTTTTATATCGAGGCCTCGTCCGCGACCGGGAGTCCAGAGAGCGAGACATCCTTGCCCGTCACGCACTGCAGTCTTCCCTCCCCTCATCATTTTTTCCCAACCCGCGATTGCCAGGCTACCGCGAAGACAAGGACCTCGAGCCCGAGGATAAACAAGCTTGCGATCCTCAGAGGGAATCCCCTATGGTGGCGACTGTCGAGCAAGAATTGGACGAAGAGGATCCGGAGCTGGATGCTTTTAATGCTCTTGAGCCTGGTGAACGATTAAAGAGGCTGGTTATGTATTTACGAGAAAAGCATCGGTATTGCTTTTGGTGCAAGTATCGGTATGAGACGGATGAGATGGAGGGGTGTCCTGGTTTAACAGAGGAGGATCATGATTGATCAGGCTATGATGATGATTGGTTGTATGATAATAATGATTTTTCCCTTTTGGACTAGCGAGGCAGATCAGGGTGCATGCCTCTTTTCTTGCGTAGACTGCTGCAATTGTTATAAACTTCGTGACGAGTACAAGGGAAGCCGGAGTTCATCAGGTATCATTGAGTCTCAAGCGCAACACTATATTGAGGAGATATGCTCCTATACAGTATGAAGTCATGAACATTGAGGGTAGTTGATAATCATGATAAGGATAATGTACAGTGGTATCTCAATATATCTCTCATTAGAATGAAAAATGCTGAAAGAGGAAATAAAGAAGAAAGACCGCAAACCGAGGTACTAAAATGGAACAAGGCAAGAATACAGAGTAACGCAATGGCATCAATCCCTCATGACTCGCCGTAAGTCTGCAATCACAAAACAGCATGGATAGAGTTCAATAAAAAAACTGCGCGGCATAACCGATACTTCTCCCGTCAAACCCGTAGTTGTGATACCGTCCGTACGATCTCTTTTGATTCCGAGACCGTCGTATACTCAGTCGACATGTATTCAGCAATCGACCCGGCGGAAGCGGGTGACTTTGCGTTGACGGCTGGCACATCGAATCGAGGATAATGCAACCGTACAACTAGAGATTCGAAACGAGGTATTAATCCGGATCTGCCATTAAATCCCACCTCTGTCGACGGGGGAAAAAAAGTTCACTGAATGCTCTCCATCAACTGAGCCAACGAACGATCCTGACACCTCTGCAGAGCTTGATAACAATTCGCGCAAATCCGTAAACAGCAAAATACACAGCGATGGCGGATCTCGCGATCTTGTTTCTGGCAGGTCATGCACGGGACAGAGTACCAGACATTGTTGGAAGTGGGCATTTGCCGATGACTCTGGAAGCATTCAAAATGGACTCTGGTCAGAGGTGCGGCTACCGGCTCTGGCTGCGGCGGCACCCAGGAATCAGCCTCGTCTCTCGGCTCGCGGGTCGGCATAGCGTCGTCTGCAGCATTATCTGAGCCCTCTGGGTCGGGGATGAAGTCTTCCAATGGAGTTTCGTCGTCTGGTGGTGGTGTTGCTGTCTGCTGCGCGACAAGTCCAGGTGCGGGTCTTTGAGCAACAAGTGTGCTGTGGGCGTTGGTGCCGTCTGTATTGTATGCGACACCGCCCACTTCTCTGCGCGGCATGTTGTTCAAAGGCGGTACTTTGTCCGTGGGAGCCGATGGAGGAGATGGCAACGGCGCCGGAGCTGGAGGCAGCTGTTTCTCTGGCATGGCTGACGGTCTGCTGGTGCCTCGGGGTGGAAATGCCGTGCTCACTGGCTGAGGGGATGCCGATACTTCTTCTTCAGGCACTTTCTTTGTAGAGACGAATTGATTTGGTCTGAATGGCAGGCCGTTCGGCTTCATGCTGGAAAGCGATGGCACACGCAGTCCCTTGGGACGCTTGTCCGAGTCGAAGAGTGCCATCGTGACTTTTTGTCTTATCTGAGGTCAGAGAACAACTTCTGATTGAGAAGATTCCGGTTTGTTTAATCGGCGATATCAGTGATGGATGTGTAAGTGACAACTTCAGCAATGTAGTGAGTGATATGATCTCTATCAGTCCGGCTCAATATCCATATGAACTATATACACAGGATGTTCATGGGAAACAGAACAAAGAACACGCCTCTAGAGATCAACTAGGCAGGGAAGAAAATCAAGAAAGTAAGACGTCAACGGCTGAAACAAGTGAGATTTTCTGATAAACTCCAGGGCTGGCACTTCTATCCACTAGACCCAAACTTCGCTAAATCCTGGTGTGATGTGTTTGAAGGGAACACTATCGCTTTTCCTTTTTTATTCCTTTTTTCTTTTTTTCACAATCTCCCTTGTCACCATGAGACTGGTCATCAGCAAGGGGACATACAAATCGCATACAGTTGTTCCTCCAGTGTTGAATGGCCAATTCTCTCGAGGCACCGCCATGCTGGCGTGCCCGCATGATGCCTCGAAGCCGCAGTTCAGATCTGAGAAATGGATGGCTCCGAGGCTAAGTGGGCCAGCTCAACTTAGAGGAGATTAGGGGACAAAAAAGAGGAGCGCACACTGGCGCAGGATACACGATCCGACGAGATCATCGCGCAATGGTACAGTACTGTCAATTGGGCCGTGCAAATTCGCTTCACGAACAAGGACCATGGCTCAGGGACTCGGGGCAGCAAATCATGGGTCATGGATCCTGAAGCCATGTACCTAGGTATAGGTAACCGCTGCCTATTATTATTACCCCTGAGCCGCAAGTCAATTTAATAATTAACTCCGTAGCAGTTTGAGAGCTTGCCAGTTCGCACTTGGATTGGCACAAAAACAAGAAAATACCCTGGCCAGCCGTCAATAATGATACCAAAGGTAAAAAATGGATCGTTTAATTATTGGATGTTGTCCGTCTGCGCCGATCAAAGATGTCATCCAATTGTCCACTGGGCCAGGGGCATTTGGAAACGTGCGGCTGTCTGAGCCTCCAGATTCGGGGCAAACAGCTTTTCTGTCTTGCTGATAATCCTGGACGCCTCAGAATCCTCACACAGCCAGTGTTCAAGGAATTGCAGAATCTGTAGTACAGACTGTACAGTAGTACTTACTGATCGAAAGAGCCGAAGCGAAGAAGCATCGTTGAAATCCGAACCTGGCGGTGCAACAGGTGGAAATGAAAATCGACCCGTCCAACCCAAGATTTCGAGTCAAGAAATCCATGAGCATTACGGAGTACAGAGTACTGTACCTGGGTAATAAGTTCTTTGCTTTCGCCCAGGAACGCCAACTCCAGCATTGAAATGAGCGCCAAGTCCCGAGGTCATTATTCAGGATTTGCATATCATTCAATCGGGTTGCTGGAGTCCTGATTAATCACAGCAAAGAAAATATATACAATCCTGGAATTTAATTTATCCACGGCTGAAGATGATTAGTATCATTGTTATGGTGTGTGAAATGGATATTGGAAAGGTTGTCACGGTTCTACAGTATTCTGTAGATAGAAATCGCTCCAGTATTGGAGTCGGAGATCAGAGCAGTATCGAGACCGACTCGCGTGTTTGGGTCTGCCATTTCTGAACGTTAACCTTTATGTGACGAAGCTCAGCGAGTACATCATATTGCCGCCGCTCTGACATGTCGTAGCAGCTTAGCATGGGACAACAAAACTAAGGATTTGCTGGAGGTTATGACCAGTCTGGCGCGAGAGTAAAAGCAAAAGGAATGTATGAAATGATGAATGGTGCAAAGCTACAAATGACCACCGCCCATTGTGGATTCGAATTCAGAATTCACCCAGGAAAGTTCGCCGTGGATCTGTACACTCAGTGGCAGACCTGATAATGAATACGCAATTCTTCGCCATCCATAGAGAGAGAGAGACTCTATCAGGAGAAAACAACAAAGGACAAAGGGAAGGAGAAGGAAAAACGTAAAGAAGACACCCTGCCACAGCACTGATCAGACATGAGAGCGTACAATCGTTTTTGAAACAGAAACCCTGCTGCGCCCGCTCATCCGTTTGTATCCTGCGCCTATGTTTGCGGTTGAATAGTGAAGTATCATGAGAACCGAAAGAAGCAAAAAGAAAGCGATGATATGAAGCATTCGAGTAAGATGGGGTGAAAATTTACCCGCATATCTTTCATGATGTTGCTTCGGCATTTGGAGTTGGCTGGATTTCGACCGAGCGTGTCTCGAGCTCTTTCGGCACGAGGGATTCTCGATTGTTTGGTATTGCGATTGTTGGCTGCTGAGCGGTAACTCGTTCGCCTTCGATGGTCTCCATGGGAGACTCGGTTGGCGCCTGAGTGGCCAAGGGGGTCTTAACCGATGCTGAACTCTCCGCCCTTGGTCTCATATCCTCCACGTGTTCAGCAGATCCATCGCCTTTCTCCTCATCGCCAATGACAGCGGCAAGGCTCCGGAAGTTGAACATCGGTTCCAGTGATGGGTTGCTTCCGTCAGCAGCCGCATGCGATCCTGTGTGGTCTTCGGCAGTCGACTCCACAAGCGATGAGAAAGACGACGACGCGCTCGAAACGTGCCGCAAATGCGACCGCTTGACAGGCTCAATGTGATACGGATGGGGAACGGAAGGTGCACTTTGATCCTCGTCCAACGAACTGGCTTGGGCCGCTGCAGGGCTGATGTTGTCAGAGGTTGCTGGGGAGCTCTGATCACCAGCAGGAGCAGCCACAGCTGGCGATACACGCTCGATTCCTTTTCCTTTACTTGCGGAAGAGGCTTCCTCACCAACAATGGAAGAAGAACTGCTGCCGATCCTGCTAAATCTGCTGTCACTTGGCGCGTCGAGGGCGGAACTGCTGGCGTTGTTACTGTATAGCCCATTCTTACGAGCAGCCTTTTCGGCCTTCTTGGCCTCCTTCTCCCTCCGTTTGGCTTCCTTCTTGGCTTCTTTCTCTTCCCTCTTGCGCCGTTCCTCCTCGCTTGCCAAGCTCAGCCTGATGGCCTCCATCATCATCATTTCTTCCAGATCATCTAACCGACTGCGTCTGGAGCTGCCGCGCGTTGGTGCCAAGTTACCAGATCCTTCCTCTGCAGAATCGGTTTCCTGCCCGCCAGCGCGCCTTTCCGTCAAAAACGCGAGTGCATTTAGCGCGGGAGACCCTGTACGACTGCTCGGAGACTCCAGCCCGGCCCGTCTCATGACGCTTCGTCTGCCGAGACTGAAGTTGCGGGAGTCATTCGCGGTTTGATTCGAATTCATGAGGTATGCTGCAGTATGTAGAGCCGTGGCGGCAGCAGATCTCCGAGCGGCATGTGCCCGCGCATTGGCCAGCTTCTGGGCCCAGTCCGGTCGAATCTTGTCGGTCGTGACTACAGAAGGGTCATTGGCGGACAACGAAGTAGCGCGGCGGCGCCCAGTCGTAGGGGTAGCAGTTGCAGATGCGAGGGACGACGTCGACGAAACAGGCGACGCGACATTCAAGGACGGGCGGACGCTTGGGTCCGTCGCATAGACAAGCCCTCTCCGGAAGGGTGGAGGCGTATACGTGACGCCAAATTCAGGCTGCACACAGAATGGGCAAGCTGAAGGCTCCGATACCAGCTGCCAGTCCGCGGCGGCACGGTCACCTTCAGCATTTGCATCAGGATTCTGATCCGCCTCTCCATGCTCCGGAGGGTGAGGATCCGGCCGTTTAATCTGCACAAAACACTCCGAACAAATTGGCTGGTCGCAGCATCGCGTGCGATTCAGATAGGGGGGATAGTAGAGGAAACAGATTGGACACTCCGTCGCATCCTTGTAAAGATACGCCTCCATCGGCTGGCCGTTCACAAATGGATCCTTGGGAAGCTGAATCTCTCGCGGAGTCAGGTCAACCTGGGAGCTGTGCTTGGAGGATGATGTAAGTGAAGCAAGGGTCTTGGCCCGACTTCTAAGGAGAGGTAAAGTTGAATTTCCCGAAGTAATCGGAGAAGTGGGAGACGGCAGCGAACTGGCCGGGCCAGATCCATCGGAATTATAGGACTGCGACCTGGAGGTGATGGGCACTGTCAAGTGTTGTATGTTCTTCGCATCCACCGGCTCCTTCTCATTAGGCGCCTTAGAAGGTAACTTGTATTTCAACTCCGGCGGAATTTCGTCTGGCGGTGGAATCGGCATACCACGAGCCGCTGCCATAAGTTGATGCTCGGTCCAGGACTCCGAAAAGTCATTCAGTCCTCGCCAGAACGGGGCCAGTCGGCGTTCGATCTAATTGAAGAAGTGAGCTCATGACTCTCCGAGTAGTGTTTTGTATTAGCTTACCATCAGCTGTCGAACCACAGCTTTGTTGAAATCCTCCGGCCCAACATAGACACCTTGTGTCACTAGATAACCTCCATCCACATGCTCCTCCTTCATACTGCGTTCTCTCTCCTTGAGTCGAGCGGCCCGTTCCTTCTCCAATCGGCGAGCCTCTCGCTCCTGCTTGGTCTCCCGTCGATGCTCCAGCGTCGCCACATCTCTTTCAGAAGTTCCGCCAATTCCAAGAAAAGAGAGATCCGGTCGACTGCTTCTCGCTGATCGGGAGCCTTCTGCCTGATGGCGATCCTCGTACGGCGACCTGCCCGCGGTAGACGGAGTCCATTGATGATTTCGGCGATGCGGTGGCGTCAGCGACGGTCGCGCTTCTCTGGTCTGTGTGTTACCCATATCGAACTGAGATGTGTATGGTGTAAGGAATGAAGAGGTTCAACGATTGATTGTATATGGTAGAAGTCCAGACTGGCGGATAAGGCGGAGAACCTTGTAGTGGAGAAGATGCCACTAAGGAACGACAGGAGAAAAGGAACCTGCTAATCCTCCACGCCTTCGTACTTAATAATAGATGGAAAATAAAGTGGAATGATTCAAGATGGAGTGTCGCTTGGCAACAGAAAGCTTCAGTCGCTAAAGCGGGGTTTAGAGTGATGATCAGACGGAGATGGTGATAAGAATGCCAATGTGGCCATGAGAGCGACAACGGTGGCTGAGAGCGGCAATGAGATCAGATGGGGCCTTTGCCGCGGCTTCGCATGGAATGCCCGGATTTGTAGGAAGACCGACCAACGACTGTCGCCAGCAATAGAGAATGGAACGGTGTACAGAGAGAGGCTTCTGTACAACCGCAATAAGGAGGTTTGGAAGAAGTATGAAGAGGTTTGTAAGAGTGACAGTTTAGAGATGAGTGTGTTGCGAGTTGGAGTGGGTGGCAGACGAGACCAGGTTGGACTTTGGGAGGACCTGGCATTAGAATCAAATTACATCAGCCTGCCCAGGGTGGCTTCGAGCAGTGCACTAACCCCCGCTTTATTTGGGTAAGGGTGAGGGAGTGCTAGGCAGACCACAGCTAAGCTGTTACAACTTGGATGTTCTAAATGGATTCACAACAACATAACCTACTAGCTAAATCATACTTGTCAATTGTCACTATTTTGTCCATTATTCTGGTCAGGAGATGGCCACTTTGAATCCCGTCATAATGTAGCTCGTGCATTGTTTCGGTATTTGACTGCGCCACAGTTGGTGTGGCTTGGTTCTTCGGAGATCGGAAAATCTTATCTTCCAAATTATTGATTTCTTGATGCAATGTAGTTCACTGGGAGCTACAGTTCGATCTGCTCAAAATATCCTTAATGTTATGTTTGATCTTGCCAAGAATTTGGGAATTTTCTCAATCTACTCTCGATTGTATATGAGAAGTATATCTGCATCGTCACTGTCTGTCTTGTGAATATATCACATCGTTTCTTCCCCTCCAATCCATAGTGCTACAATGACTACAGAGACCACTACACGCCTCCATATCACCCCGTTCACCCCAGAACTCCTTAATTCGGTCCTTCCACCCTCGATCCAACCGTCTGCCACGGAAATATCCTTCCACACTATTCCTACTTTCCCAGAGAACAACTACGGCTACGTCACGCTACCCACGATGGAGGCTGAGAAGATCAAAAAGAAGTTACATGGCTCGATCCTCAAAGGGAAGAAATTTAAAGTCGAAAAGGCTCGCCCATTGAAGAGGCAGAGAGATGACGATGAAGATACCACAATTGACTCAAAGCCCAAAGCTGTGAAGGTGTCCAAGAAGCGAAAGGCTGAGGAAGGGGTGATTGAAGGGCACGAGCTCCCGTCGGATCGCCATGTGAAGCGAGGGTGGACAGAGCCAACGAGCGCAAAGAAGGAAAGACGCAAAGAGGAGAAGAAAAAGGGGAAGGAGGAGAAAAAGGCAAAAACTCAGCCGAAGTCCAAGTATACAGAGAAGGCCGAGTGCTTGTTCCGTACAAAGGTGCCTCCGAACCGTTCCTCCGAGGACATTCATGAGGAGAAGAAGTCGAAGAAGAAGAGAAAGTCGTCACAGGAGACTGTTGTTCACGAATTTGCGAAAACCGTCACACACCCTAGCTTCCTGCGGTCCGGAGATGAAGGTAAAGCGCCGACGACTGAGTTTGTTGAGGGGAAAGGCTGGTTAGACGAGTCAGGGAATGTGAAGGAGCCAGCCAGTGAGCGAGTCAGGAAGAACGAATATCAACCGGGCAAAGTGCCGGGAGCAAAGGAGAAGCGGAAAATCAAAAAGGTCTCTCCAACTGAAGAGGAACCCGAAACTCAAAAATCGAAGAAAGTCGTGACGACCAAGAAGGAAGAGCCTACGGATACCTCAGATGAGTCGGAGGATTGGACATCTTCCAGTGGGAGCTCATCCCCTGACAACACGTCTTCAGATTCAGAAAGCGAGGAGAGTCGCTCTTCCAGTTCATCCGATGAATCTTCGGTCTCTTCTGATGAGGAAGAAGATCTAAAGCCTCACAAGGGAGTGAAAAACCCGTCAAGTGCCTCTGCGGCTATCTCTTCCACACTAGGTACAAGTTCAAACGCAGACAAGTCATCCGAAGAGTCGAACGATTCGGCCGAACACAAAGAAAACGAACCTATCCAGCCGCAATCGGGCAAAGTTCATCCGCTAGAGGCCCTTTTCAAACGGCCGCAGCCCGACGCATCTGAGAGCAAGTCTTCAGAAGTGGCCAACGCAAATACTCAATTCACTTTCTTTGGAAATGATGATATCGATTCCGAAGAGGATGACCAAGAAGCTACTGAACCACAAACGCCTTTTACAAAAAAAGATTTGCAGCTTCGGGGCATGAGAAGTGCTGCTCCAACCCCCGATACCGCTCTGGTCAATCGAAATGTCGCGTTGAACGACACTGACGAGGTGAATGACAGTGATGATGCAGGGGACAATGAACCGTACCCAAATACCCCGATTTCAAAAACAACTACAAGCGGCGCGACTAAAGAGAAGGTTGAAACTGAGTTTACCAAGTGGTTCTGGGAGCATCGTGGTGAGAACAATCGAGCCTGGAAGCGAAGACGGCGTGAAGCCGCAAAGGAGCAACGACAGAGAGAGAACCGGAGAAAGGGCATGAAGGGGAGGTCATAGGGGAGCAGGCGTGATGTATATTGCAAGATTTTGGCTTAGCGAGCATACAACCTTTGTGGAATTCCAGACATGCAATTCGTCTCGCAGTGTGGGACTAGTAGAGACAGCCCTGATGAGAAAGATACATTTCCTCTTTTCATAATTCATCCCGGGCTTTGCAGTTGGTATGCGCAGTCCACCATCATTTACTGTAGAACAGGCAATGATATTGATAAGATCCGTTGCCATCTGCAGACCAAATCACGTGATACCAAGATAATCTGGGGTTCTGAATCACTGATAGCTGCGGATGATGCTATTCAGAACTTATCGCAAGAAAGTCGAGATGATAACCCCTCGAGCATCTTACAACCATGCGGCAACGGCATAATCATTTTTACGTCTCCCTCCTTATCTTTGCGGTTCTCTCATGCATATCCTTTACCCTTGCATCTAGTAAGTGAAGCTGGTGATGCTGTCGAGTTGGGAGTTCTCATTCTTCTGAATCTTGACCCCGATAACAATGACCAGAGTGGAATTTTGTCTTGCGAGTGATTTGAATACTGACGAGTCATTTTCTGATCTCAGCACCGACATCCTTCTGCAAATGCACCTGTTTCTCTAACAGCACCATCATTCCTCTCGACCCGGGGACCTCCGAGTCCGCTTCGTCGCCCATACAGAACGTCCTCCGTTTCTACGAAGGGAGCTTCGGAAACGATGACAGTGGCAGCGACATTGATACAACACATGAGAAAAGAGACAAGAAATATCGCGCCCTAAATTGCAACGACTGTAATCGGAAGTTTTGTCTCGATTATCAATTGCCGACATGTCAGGGCGCCAAAGAGGAGGATGTATTCACAACTTGTTTCCGTATGGATATCTCCCATTTATGAGAATGTGTTGGGCTTGGATCTTCGTATGGTTCCTCGGGACGTCCGCAATGATGGCTGACGCCTTATTCTACAGAGCGGGATTCTAGGAAAGACGAGGCAGTCGTATTCATTTTTATCTTCGCGACGAGTGGACTCCTTGTGTGGGCTGCTTGCAAGCCGTGGGTGGAGAAGTACATAGAGGTGGGCATCCCGAGCTCGTGTTGTAGTTCTGGTCTTGCTGACAGTGGCTTCTTCTCTATGAAAGGCTGCGAGAGAGCGCAGGTCATATATCCCAGTCTCAGAAAATACCGATCATTAGAATTTGCGTTGCTACAGTTCCTTGGAGGACGGATGTTTGGATTTGATATCTTGTGGCGTTACGCATTTGGTCGGCAATTTGAGGTGTTTTAGGTGTTTTGTATCTATACATCTGGGAAGAAGCTTGCTTAGAGCAGCCAGGATATCTGTTGTCAGAGGATCATTAATATCCCTCATCACGATTTCGAAATCCGGTTCCGTGTCACCCTTGTAAGATCCGGTGATATTTGGTCAGTTTCACAAAGTTGGAGATGATTCAATGTACAATGGTGAGCTTGTTTTCCCTTGATTTCTTGCTTCCTGCTGTTCAAGCTATCTAAGCTCATGCGTTTAGATCATGAGCAGCAAGAGCCCCGGGAATGATTTGATTGCTACTGTACAAATATACTCATATACGATTCGATTGCGAGCATGTGGACGTATCATATCTAGGTAGTAGTCGTTGATGGAGTACTGGCATAGATGCTGTAACAACAGCAGTAGGAAAGGCATGATCGATATATCATGATACCCTTTTACGTCGCCTGGGGAATTCGAAGGTCAACAGGGCAAGTCAGCAGAGATGCTCGTGCTAATCTAAAAGCCATTGGTAATGCAGACGGAACGTGGCTCAAGTCGCACATTGACCAGGCAGGCTAGAACCTTCGAGCGGCGGCTATTGACATCACCAGACTGTTGTACAATCATTCTAGTTGAGAAGATCTGCTGCCTCAAAATACATTAAGGTTTATCATTGAATAAAATTTACAAAGGAAGAGTAATAACACAATCATGAGACTGTAAAAAGCTCAAAGTCCCATTGTCTGGTTGTGGTTGATTTACTTGTGGCATGGCGGCACTAATGTTTTCGGTGGCTCTTTTTTTCGGCGTTCATGTGCTTAGTTAGGCGGCGGGCTAGCGTGACCTAGTACGTACTGTAGTCTGCAAGCGGGGCTGGTCAACCTTCAAGAATTGAATTATATTATATTAGCCCTACGGAGTCCATACGTACAATAATTAGAAGAGAGGAAACATTTCAGCTGGCTGTGTCGGGAACGGGGATGTTTCCAGAATCGTTGGTCGGAATGCGACAGGTTGATCGACGGGGGTGGACTGACCGCCACCTTTAAGACTTTGATCCAGAGGCAAGAATAGTATATACACAGTAGAGTTCTACCTCCAATGCATCTGGTTGAATGCAGTGTAACGATCTGCTTCGATGATGAACTGCAAAATGATGCATGCAAAAGGTACTACATTTACCGGTCAATTGACCGGTAGCAGACGGTGATAGTGAATAAGTAGAAACAAACATATATAACTACTCTGACTTCATACTGACCGGTTGGACCAACTCTGTCATCCCATCTCAAGACAGGTCTCTGACTGGGTCATTTGCCGATTAGGTCCATTGTTCTATATCACTCGCCTCCAATCTGCTGTCCAAATGCCCCCAAGTCCAGTCCCACCGAAGAAGGGCAACTTTATCCCTTGACCTTCCGGGCAGCCGATTCGTCTGATGCAACTGCCGGCATTAGCCCTACCCACCTTTCAAAGTTTTAACCTTCTGAGCGGCGGCCACACTTTTATACGCCTGTAGTTCTGTCATGTCCCTGCAGTATCTCATTTCTTCCCCCTCTTTCTGTCTCTCTCTATCTCACAGTATACACCTGACGACCAACACAGCACTTCATACAGCTTCTCATTTTGTTCCTGTTCTCAACTAGCTGGTTTTCACATTGCTTGCGCCTGGAGAGAGAAAAGAAGAAAAAAAAAGAAAGAAAAAGAAAATTCATCCAACCAGAAAATCAAAACAGAAAAGAAACGTCACAAAGAGGAGACTCATTGTTGCTGGGGGTGGATAGCCGTAAGAGTCTTGGATAGTTTCAAAGAAAATGGTATTAACATGTCATGAAAGACCAACCGTTGCGGACGACAAATTTCCCACTGCTCAGCTTTTCCTTCTAGGTATGCAGTCCCTTCAACCTCTTCTGTATATAGTCTCGGAACGATATCTGACAGAGTTTACCCTGCAGCAATATGTCGCGTCGCCGAGCCGATTGCGTTGACCTCCATCTTCCCCTACTCATGGGTAATGGTCAAGGACTTCCACATAGCTGATGGCAAAGATGCTTCCTTCTACGCTGGCATTCTCATCTCGGCCTTTTCCCTCGCAGAGGCCTTGACCGGCATGTTCTGGGGTGGCCTCTCCGATCGCGTGGGCCGTAAACCCGTTCTGATTTCCGGCTGTTTCGGCACCGTGCTGTCTCTCCTCCTCGTCGGGTTTGCGCCCAACTTCTGGGTCGCGCTGTTTGGCAGAGTCCTGGGAGGCGCGTTGAATGGGAACATTGGAGTGATCCAGACAATGGTCGGAGAGCTGGTCAAGCGCCCGGAGCACGAACGTAAGTGCAAGTGTCTGAATACTTTCCTGCAAGATAGAGTATACTGACTCGTCCGCGCTAGCTCGAGCTTACGCCGTTATGCCGTTCGTCTGGTCAATCGGAACCATTATTGGGCCAGGTATGGATCTGAGAATGATGAGTATGTTCAGAGGGTAATTTGCTGACTCGTGTGGATACAGCTATTGGTGGTTTGTTAGCAAAGCCGGCCGAAGGTTTTCCCTCTGTCTTTTCTCCTGATGGTCTTTTCGGGAAATTCCCATACCTCCTTCCAAACGTTGTCTGTTCTATGCTGCTGCTTCTTAGTATCATCGGAAGTTGGCTCTTTCTCTATGAGACTCATCCAGATATGCAGCCCGCTAGTGGACCGAACCGCGTTCGTCGTACCTCCGTATCCGAAGCGCTTCTCCCAGCGACTGGCGCGACGGCCAACTCAAGTGCGGATTTGAGAATGGAATCATACGGAACTTTCAACCAAGTCCATATGCAGCAGGATGAAGTCTGGAACGTACAATCCGATGGATCGACGCCGCAGAAACACAAACAGGGACCAACCATCTTCACCTGGCGCGTTACCATGCTCGTTATTGCGCTAGGCATCTTCACCTATCACTCAATGACATATGACCATCTATTGCCCATCTTTCTTCAAGATTCGAACACAAGAGACAGCAACTCTATCTTCAATATTCCCGGTGGGGTTGGCCTATCTACACGGACTGTCGGGTTCATCATGTCAACCGATGGCATCATCGCCCTCTTCATCCAAACCCTCGTCTTCCCTGCTCTGGCCCAAGCACTGGGAGTGTGGCGACTTTTCGTATTCGTGACGGTCTTGCATCCTATAGCCTATTTTATCGTCCCGTTCCTCGTTTTCTTGCCTCGGCATCTGGTGTTCTACGGAATTTACACCTGTCTGATCATCCGGAACATACTCTCCATCATCGACTACCCGGTCCTGCTGATTCTCATCAAGCAGGCAAGCCCTTCAGAATCGGTCATGGGAAAGATCAACGGACTTGCCGCATCCGCTGGAGCAGCTTCTCGCACGATCGCACCCCCCATTTCAGGTTTCTTGTACAGCGCCGGCGCTCAAATCGGCTGCACGGCCCTTGCTTGGTGGGGAAGTACGCTCGTCGCCATCGTGGGGGCTTTGCAGCTCTGCTTTATTGACAGAAAGAAATATGCCTCAGTTTCCGTGCAATCAGCCGCCCCTTGTCTACAATCTGCTGACTGGGCATCCGAGGAAGCTTTGGCGCAAAAAGAGACAATTCACATTCTTGTGACGGATTACGATCAGGATGTGGAAAACAGAGCTTCACTGGAATCGAGAAGCTCTACGCTTGCACCGATTCAAGCGGAATCTAATAGCAGAAATACTTCATGAGGTTACTTTGTGCTCTTCCATTGAGGGATTCATGTACATGTTTCGAGTGCTTCATTTCGACTTTGCTCCTGAGTCATGCATTTAAATTCCGTTATTCATCGCCAAGGCGTTATTGGGAGCGAGCGCGGTTGCTTCAATTTATGTTTTTCTCTTTAGACCCCGGGTCCTTCTCATTGGGGCGTTTGTCAGTTTCCAGATGATGATATTATTAGCGACAGTGACGGCAAACGAGATGCATCATGATGTCTGCTTAGAAATGATGGTAGAATAGGCACTTTTTAGATGAATGAATTCCTTCCGGTTTAATATTAGTTACTAGACGTGCTTTAGTCCTTTCCAGCTGCTTTGAACATCGAATAAATCAATAAAAACACGCTTTCAAGGCGGTGACGTCTTTCGTGGCATTTCTGCCTGTTTATACCGCCCTGTCCACAGCAACCGAGTCCCGAACAGGCTTAGGTTTGTTTACTGCTAACCGCTTCTGATCTTCAGGCAACGCAAAGGCTTCATTCGCATCCACAAACCTCTCCATCTGAACACGGGGTCAAAACCCTTGCGAAGGCTTAGTCGAAGACTGGGTCTGTACATACATTTCCAATTTCTCAGCCTCATTCTTCGAATTCGAAGTGCTAAGTTGGCGATCTACGAGGGGTGTACGAAAGTCGCACCTTTCCATTCATCATGTCCTCACATCTTTCCCCTCTGTCACCATCACATCAGAATTCGCGGGTTATCTCGCCTGCGTCGCCAAACTCCTCGAACGAATTGAAGAGTCTCAATGACATTATGGCTACGGAGAATCACTTCGGGAATGTTCGCTCCAGTCCCTCGAAGAAGTTTACACATGATATGACCAGCGATTCACCCGAAGATATGATGTATGCTACTACTGCTCGTGAAGGGCGATATGAGACTATGGCCCATGATGACGATGAAGACAACAACTCCTTCCAAAATGCTCCGAGTTCGCCGTTCCAGTATGATGGTAGGGACGAGACGGTGGATATTCAGAAGACCAGACAGTCGTTGCTTGGTGGGATGGGCGAGTCCAGAAAACGATCATACGATAGCATACCGGAAGATCAGGAGGTAGAATGTGATTTGAACGAGAGATACAGGAAGAGTACGGACCGAAGAGATGGCTCGCATATCAGCATCTACGCCGATGAAGAGTCCAATCGTCCCCACGAGGATGGCTCCAACCAGAGTGGTGGCCGGCCGGATATGGCCAATAGTATGATGGAGGAGCAACATAACGAAGGCATGAGCACCGTCCTTCATGGCGAGGAGGGCTCGGGTGACAAGGAGAATTCGGACTCTTATGCTGGAGATGGCGATGCCATGATTGATGGCTTTCACGACTCTCACGACCCTATGGATGATACTTGCCTGAGCACATTCTCGGCTGTGCCGAACGCCGACATGACTTTGTTCGCGAATCTTAGAGCCAACTCGCCGACGAAGACATTGCGGAACATTCCCGATAGCTCAGCTCATTTGGGAGAATCTCAGCACCGGCGCGTCGAGCCCGCCACCCCCAGCACTGCCAGGAAGCCATGGCGAAGCAGTGCTTTGCTCGACAACAACTCTCTTGTCGGGTCTTCTACTCCACGAAGGCGGGAAATAAGAGATTCGGGAAGCCAGAACGACACTGTCAATCTGCTTGATCTCACAGACGAAATAAACTTCCAGCCGCGTGAGAGATATAGCATGCAGAGTAACCGATATTCTCCTCGTCGGTCGCCCGTGAGAGCCGCACGTGAAAACATCCGTTCCCCCACAAAACTGTCTCTGCTCGACTTCGACATCCCTCCCGTGCCGACTCCTCGGTCCATTCCATCCATCACTCCCCGAGAGCTGGAGTCGCTGAAGTCTGGCTTCCTCTCTGAGATTTCTTCCCTCAAGGCAACTTTGAGCGGAAAGGAGGCCGAAGTGGCAAGTCTAAAACAGGCCGTCGCGGACGCAGAAAGACGTGTTGGCGAAGCCTTGGAAGAAGTCCGAAATGAAGCCGCTCGTAAGGAGGCATTGGAGATCCAACAGGCGGAGTGGCAGCGACGCGGCCAAGAAATGGAAAGTGTCTTGCGAAGTGTGAGGGCAGAGATTGTGGCTAGCGAGCAGGAGCAAGAACGTCTGACGAAGAAAGCTGAAGAAGCCGAGAAATGCAAAGAGCAGCTGGAAAGCAAGATTGTCGAACTCGAAAGTCAATTGGCTGCGGCTAAAAAAGCTGCTGCAAGCGGGAACAGTGGCTCTGAGGTCGCTGGTCCTGCAAAATCCGCGGAGGAAACAGCAGCTGAAGTGCAGGAGGCTGTTGAGAAGGTGGCTCGTGAACTGCATACGCTGTACAAGAGCAAGCATGAAACCAAAGTCGCCGCATTGAAGAAGAGCTACGAGGCACGCTGGGAGAAGCGCGTCCGCGAAGCCGAGGACAAGTGGAAACAAGCCATGGCAGAGAACGAGCGTCTGAGGTCAGAACGCGACGCCGCTGCGTCCGCTGGAGCTGCGAACTTTGAGTCCAGCATGCTGATCCACGTGAATGAGGAGCATGAAGCCGAGAAGCGCGTTCTGGAGGCTCATATCAAGGGTCTGCAACGGGAAGTGGCGGCGTTAAAAGAGGATAGCGAACGTCTGCGCACCGAGTTGAAGACTGAACGAGCAGAAAAGGGTGAGCTCGTCGCTGCTGTCGATGAGTGGTTGGCAATGCAGCAAAGCCAGCCTGCATCAACGCAGCAGCAGCAGCAGAGATATTCGGAATCTCCAAACCCGCAAGACTACGAAATCCAGGAGTCAGCGCCGAATATTGCAGAGCCCGTTGAGCCCGAGAATTTCAACAGGAGCATTGGGCGCGGTGGCGTAAGTGGTATCAAGCCGCCTCGCACGAGTTCCACAGGCAGCGGAGACAGGAAATTGGGGAGATACGGTGCTCCGGCTGGCGGCGGACATGTTAGAGGAAACAGTGGTGGGAAATCAGGGATCGCTGTCTTCACTCCTGGCCCTGGCAGAGGAGGTATCATGAGTTCGATTGAGCGAATGGGTCGTGGTGGTGCATAGAGAGGCTTTGGACTTTGATCGGCTTCCCTCGATGATCATTGATGTTTGCGTAAAGATACCTTTTTTGTATTCACGAGTCGAAGTTTTAGTGACTTCACTCTTTGCGTTGCTTCTCTGGCATCGCTTTGCATGTTGTGCACGAGTTTCCTTTTCTGTCTTGATATCCTGATGAGGTGTTTTAGCGTACTTTGTCAAGACGATGAGCAAATGTTACTATTCAAATGAAGCACTTTAAGTTCTACCAGTATTCTCTGCATTATTGGCTATTAATCCAAGAAGAGTGTCGAAGTGCACGTCAATAGCACCCGCAATGGTCACAGAATCCACAGCGGTTCTATTTACACTATGGCTAGTTGAATTTCCCTTCATTTAAGCCATGTAATCGAAGACGAATCTGTATGGCTGTTCCCTGTGCTTCAAAAGAACAAGAAGATTGCTACAGAAAGAAGTGGCGAGAGTATAACTACCAGAAGAACTGTACGCCATCCCCGGAATCAGATTGATGTTTCAAACAGTAATACAATCAACAACTAGCTATAGTTAACGAATTGAATCAGCATCCCCCTATCTAGGTTCTGACCCGTCTATACGGAGTATATATAGCATTTCCTTTGCATAATTGCATATATTATCATCATCCACAGAAATAGACAGCCGTGAAAGGTCCGAAGTCGCAAAATAGCCTCAGCACAAAAGACATACTGGAGCTAATTTTAAGAAGTAAAAAAAGAAAAGCACAGTTATGCATTCTTATCCCATACCCCTACAGAGTACATTTTTGTGAAATTGTGCCTGTGATATTAATGGATGAATTGGACGGAATGACAAACAGTAAGATCAACAAAGCATGTGAATGATGATAAATATATGGAGTACCTCTATGCTAATTATACGACTTCTCTGTATGTGCTGTAGATCCTGTATATCCCTTTTTCTCCCTTTCAGGTACAGCACAATGCTTTTACTTCTAACGAGTACATGCATGTGATTCTGGTACTCGGCATTGCAACACTATACGGGGTTCATTCCCTTTAGCAATACGTAACCTGTACAGAATGTTGCATGGGTAGGAGGCGTCTTGATTAAGATTTATGTTTTCTCATTTTGGACTGCTTGGATATCTATCTATCTCTAGATAAACGTCAGTCATGAATGACACAGAAACTTCTGTGCGATAAATCGTTTCCCATCATGTATACGCCTCCCTGCCAAATTCCAAAAGTCCTTTTTCCCAAGACCTGGTACATCAGATTAGAATAAAAAGGAAGCGGCATATTAAAACAGCGGCCGGCTAGTAGCGCAGAATTAGTTAGTGCCTGAAATAGCATCAAGCGAATATTGAAAATTTGAAATAATGAAGGAAGCCAAGCAGAATTAAGCATCAACAGCCCGGCCGAGGTCGGTTTCAATGTCAGCAGTGACGCCGAGGTTGTTGCTCTCTGAAGGCGCGGTATCACCCAAACCCGGGAAGCCCACTGGTTTGCTCTCCACCTCGAACCCCAGCACGTTGTCGGAGACGTTACCCAGATCAAACCCATAACTCTTTTCGGTTGGTAGGCCGTTCAGACCAAGCCCATCTTCGGCAGCGAAGAGGTCAGCACCAGCGTCGTCGAAATTGATGAGCGCGTCGAAGTCATTCTGCGTGACCTCGGCATCGTTCGCCAGGTCCATGAGTTCCGTCAGGCTCATATCTGAATCCGTGTTGGGGATAGCGAAGGCGTCTTGCGTATAGTTCGGGTTGATATTGTTTGTACTTCCATTTTCGCTGCCATCCGAATGAGGTGGGGTGGAAGCGAAATGGAGGCCACCCTCTTCTTTCGATCCACCCATCATATTGAAGGAAGGCTTGGGGTATGTTAGATCCGGTAGTTTTTGTGCTAAGGAATCCGGAGGTGGAGTCAAGGCGTTCATGCGCGAGGTAGAATCGAAAGTTCTAGCTGTACGCTGGACTTCCTGCGGCGGCACCGTAAGTTGGATTCCAGCCTTACGGATCGCAGCCTCCAAGAATGAGGTTGCAAAATCAGCTGAAGCGTAGATTTCCCTCAAGCGTTGGAGGATTCGCATGCATTGGTAGAATCGTTGCAGGCTAGTCATGCGCACGCTGGGATCGCTCGATTTGATGTCGAGAAGATGGATGATGACTGCCGGAAGGAGAACCGTGACACCGGTGGTGGGGAAATATCGCGTGAGATCAAGGCTGTGTAGATCTTGAGCGATGTTAGTGATCTCGATTGCCGCGAATCGCACTTTGCTCCTCGAAATCTCCTGCAACTCTGCGTCCATTGACGGATATGGTGTGGCCGGAAGCACTTGCGGGCGATGTAATGCGCTCGACGTGGTAAGATAAACCATCTTGAGCAACGCGCGATGCAAATGCAAAACCTCATCGGCTTCCGAAAGCTTGGACGACGTCGAAGGGGAGTACTGAATCTCCGAGGGAAGATTGGCTAGCCAATCTTCCAGTTCTTGATCACAGCGTCTAACCTCAAGGGTTTCCGCTGCGGACTTCTTTGGAACCAACATCATGGTGGTTTCCATTGAGCCACCAAATTTATGACTCAAGACCGAGTATTGGGCGGAAAGGACGTGGCTGACACAGAGACATAATTTCGCCTTCTCGATGAACATGAGCGCCAGTTTCCTCTGATAGTCCACATTCTGGAGAATTACGGAGTTCCCAAGCATGCTCACAATCTCCGGCGAAAATGGGTGGAATTCGAAGTCGTCCAGAGTCAACATAGGAACATCACAGTCATCATCCTTGACGCGCATTGGACGTCTCATTCCCAAGGCAATCAATCTGTCGCGTGTATAGGCACTCCACCAGATGCGCTTCCACATGCGCTGGCGTCGTATGGTCATTCGCGAGTTGCCGGGGTCGCGATGCAGTCCGATGGTATGCGCAAGTGATAAACTGACGCCCATCCAGTGCCACGTATCTTTTTGGTCATCAGGCGTCTCATACCAGTAAGTCATCAGCAACAAGGATTGGACGAGGGATATGCGATCGACCTCGTAATCAAAATCATAGAGGAGTCTAGCGCGTTGGAAGAAGACCTTGCGGGCTTCTTTTCGAGTCGCATAACCAGCGGCGTGCAGGTGTTTCAAATCAATGAAGGCTGTGCCAGCAAACATCACAGCTTGAAACAACAAGAGGCTCAAGCGGTGGATTCCATCGTTCCTGGCAATGGTCTGCAAGAAATCCTCCAAGTCCAACAGCGGCATATAGGTGTGTACATAATGAATGTAACTTTTCAGCAACTCATTCCGAAGTCCCACATCCGGGATAGTCAGCGCTCCTTTCGCCGCTAGATAATCGATATCCTCCCGCTGCAGGCGCGCAGGAAGCCCTCTGAGATAGTCCGGAAGCAGAAAACCGCCGGCGGATGGAGCGGCACTGAAGGTGGGATCCAGCAGTTGCTGAATCTGCGAAGTAACATGGTGGAGCGGGAGAATAGCCGGCACAGAGGGATTCGGGGCCATTCTTCTTCGAAACCGCCCCTCCGATCCAATGCGGTGGGCCTGAGTTTGGTCTGAAATTTCCTGAATTAGCAAAAGCAAAGTCTTTCAGAATCGCGAGCTCTCCATATACGAACATAGAAGATGAGGCATATGCTGTCCTTGATCAAGGTCTACAGAACGCTGCGATGGCGACGCTGAAGAAACATCTGTCGGTCTCCGAAAGAGACTACTGCTCTCGTCGGATGCTTCCGCGGACGAATCCACGGCCGTGTTGGTATTCTCAACATCAATACGCGATTTCCTGCAGGAGAAGCAAGCAAAAAAGGACACCATGTTAGCGGTAATGGACATGGCAGATTCCTAAAGACACAAATCTTTTCAATGTAGACGAACTTTCTCCTTTTGCTCTCCGTGACCACGCATTCGACCTGATCTAACCGGCAGTTGGTACAAGGAGAACCGTTCTCCACCACGTCACAGCGGACTTTCCGGGCTCGACAGCAGCAGCACGCCTTCGAAGCTCTCCTCTTCACAGGCCGAGAATTGGCTGAGAGTCCGGCGGTCGACGCTTTCCGCGTATTCTGGGGCTCAGTTTCCGTCGTCGTAGTTGTGACGGTGGCCATTTTGTTGGTAATTGGGGGTCGGACGGCAGCTGAATTGTTCGTCCACAGCAGTCATGGGATGATTCAGATATAGGTGACCGTGATGGAAAGCAAAGATCAAGGACAGAGAGCAGCGAGGTACGCTATAGTACTGAGAGCTGCAAGTTCCGCGCAGTATAGCACATCAATCGAAGAGTGGAGAGTTTCCCGAGACCGTGACAACTGCCTTTTTTTCTTGTTTACTGCATGTTAATTCTCAATTGCCTATTTCCGTCCTCCGGACGAAAGACCACCGACGGTGGGAAAAAGTGGCGCTATGGATGTTTAAGTAATAGAAGAGCTGGAGATTGGGATGGTAGTCTACCTGTGACACACCCTCCCCGGTTCCACCATGATTTGCCATTGTTGCCTCCCCCAGACAGTCTGGTCTGGCTTGTGGGGATCCTTGGACGAGTAAACAGCGGGCTTTTTCTTGATGGAATTCGCTCAGGCTTAGCAGGCCATCACACGGGTGCAGTTCGGGGCAGAGGAAGGGAAATTGGATAAGACGGTCCCCACCACGAGAGGCATTTCCACATTCAGACACTGCGCCCGCGCTGCAGACGGTCCGGAGTGGTGGCTGTCGGCCCGGTCACGTTACCCAGCACCGTCGCCACAAATCGCCAAATACGGGCAAACCCGGAGAGGATCCAGCCTCTTAGACTTTGTCGCGGTGATTACCATCGGAATGAATGCCGTCCAGAGTGATTAATTATCCCTTTATTGCGATTCTCGTCAACCCATTGTGATCACCTTGCTATGATCATTACTTAGTAATTTTTGACGGCGAAGGTGAGTATGTACCGAGATCACTGCATTGTCAGTTCTGAGTGGAATTAGAGGGAGACACTCGTACGAGAAGACCATGGAATGACCCGGCGGTCTGGCTGCGTCATTTTGCTTTCGGAAAAGTCTCCGCGCGGATGGAGCATGGAGCACCACAGAATCAATAATTAATAATAGATCATGATTCATGAATGGAAAATGAAGGGGCGAGAAAAAGAAACTCTACGAATCCTTCCATGAACGACCAGAACCCATGGGGAAATGGAAATGTGGGTGCATCAAATCCTGGGGGTGGACAGCCATCGAGATAGAAGTCGATTCTTTGTTCTTCGGGTTATCGTCTCTGTACCTTCTAGTGGGAGACAAAGTATAGAGTGACGTACGGAGTTACTGCACATCATTAACGAAACAGCGAGTGCGTCTTCTGGGCCTTGGCGTAGAGTCCTCACAGTGGCCACCCCCTTTCCCAACCATCTATAGACGCTGGAGCGAAATTGTCAAATCCAACATGTATATCAATGCAGCTATGACTCTGAGAGACTCGGATCGAGGCCCATCCAGTGTCATAGAAGAGTAGAGAACTCACTAGGCCATAAATACCATTGGTGTCGTGCACAACCCTTCCCTTGTCATGGCTGACGATAGTCTCAACCTTGCTGCATGTGCTGGCAACCATCAACAAGTTAACAACATCATCGGTTACTGAAGTGGTGTGCGTCAATGAAGATCGCGTTTACGGAGTACTGAGCAAGTTGAGCAACACGAAAACCCCCACATGGGTTTTCTCTTGCCACTCCTCGAAATGGGTGAGTTGCCGACCAAAACTCCCGAACCCACATGGATATCTCCACCCTCTAGCTCAGCCCAAGGTGGTTGCAGCTCCAACGATCCACTGTCCTTCAGAAATGCTCGATGTAGACTGGTCGAAGATTGAACCAAACAAAGTTGCTCTGGTGAAGTTTCGGTAAGACTGGTACTATTAGCCCCCAGGGGTCAACCCTGAGGCGCCAAAGCCTGAAACGATTTCTCCACGTGATGGCTAACATCCCTTCTCAAGACCATGATTGCACCGTGGCCTATGAGATTGCTTCTAAATGCCGGTCCACGGAGGTAGGACATGAAGGAGGTCCAGATCTCGTTTAGCTGACGCAATAGAAATAGCTTTTTGGCCTCTAGCACATGTTACTACGTACGTAGTTAATAATATGGAGTGGCCCAGGCTCCTCATCAGCTGCATCGACTCTGTTGTTTAAGACTATGATAGACGAATCATAACGACTGGTACTGGCGAAATTCGGAAGATGCCTCGAATCGCAGCATCTCATGATAGTCCTTGCAGTTAACTCTATACAGCATGAGCGATAATAATTACCATTAAGCAGCAAGGAATGAACAAGAGTCGTGAATTGCCAGAATTCAAGTATTGACAAGTGATCGTTGTATACAACACTGCAAATTTCCATTTGTCCTTCTACCGTTCTCGGAATGTATCCTCCTGACCCAAACTTGCAAACTTGGGGTTGAAGGTGTTTCCATCTTCGAGACCAACAATCAGGATGTAATGGAGTGCAGAGTCAACGAATCAGATCGGGTCGAAATGATTCTGCCACCAGTGCCACCACTAGCAGCGTAGACAACAAATAACGGACTCCACGATGACCACTGGTGATCATTATCATCATACTCCGTATTGTTTTTCGTTTTGCACTCGAGGCGAATCACGAGGGGCCCCGCGACGGCTTAAATTATTGGGGATGATTGCCCATGCGCAATCAGCTTCTTCTTCGAGGTGGACGCTCGATTTCGAGTTGACCAATGGATGAATTCCTCCGAGGTCTGCGGGCCTTTCTCAAACTGGTCATTTGGTGTTCCAAGCCATCGAAGGCCTGTTCTCCAAGAATCGTTCTTGTGCCGAGCTACGTTACGAGGTATCTTGGTTCTGAGCAGACTTTCTTGCAATTATGTTTTTACGAACGCCTGAGTGGCGAGCCAACTTGCTGCAATCTCTGTAAAGTCGGAGTACCCAGCCGAATAGCTTCCGCTCGTAGCCAGCTTTTCTCGGGTCTTCCCCCATGGATTTCACCCCAGGAATTCCGTTTAGACCCGGGGCTGGCAGCCTGGCACAGCCATCGTGATTCATCAGGATATAATAACACGAGGTTGTGATCTTTTGCTGCAACGTTGTCGGTTACCATTAAGTAATTGCATAGTAACTGAGAGGCACTTCCGACGAACGATCAAGAGCACTTGCAAGCCGCGAACTTGAGATGCGACTGGTTGAGGAAGAGATAGGAAGAGAGACAGGTTTATTGTCTCTTAAACCTCGCAAGACTTGAACTTTGTTCAGACCTTTTTCTGTACTCCTCGGGAGATCTTTGCGCTATCACATCTTGAACTAATTACAGCACTAGCTACAGCAAGACGGCCCAAAGTTCTTGTAAGTGTACGGGGACCAGTAGCTCAACCCACGTTTTACCTGCGGGAAACCGAGTCATACTATCGAACAATCAATAAATTGCGACTTGCATGTCTATCAATGGCCCGTCATGGAAGGTATGACGATGACCACCAAGTCACGAGGGTTAAGCGCAGGATCTAGTTTCACCACCAGGGTCAAAGAGAGGTCTGTGATCACTGCCACCTGCCCTTAGACTACATCGTACTCCATACTCTGTACACAGTACGGAGTACAGTAGTACCTGTCTGTTCACCCCAAGTTACAGAGGATCTACACCAATGAAATATTGAGGGCAAGCTGTTCCGACAATCAGGCATCCAGCTCAAAACGTACAGGAATCTTCAGCAGCAATAATACTATGAAGGTTATGTGCTTGTTGTATGGAATCACGCGAATAAGAATTTACCTCCCATATGTATCCCTAACTGGATACTGCAGCGCGGTCCTGCTATTTCTCTGCAGCAGTCAGAAGCAAAGAGACGAAAAGAAAAAAAAGAAAAATGCTCCGGCACTGATTCGAACAATGGACCTCTCCATTCCTACATACAAGATCGGATTACGTACGAGTGGAGCGCTCTACCACTGAGCTACAGGAGCATTTGGATGTCGCTTTTGATCTAATAATGACTTAGAAAGCTGTTTTACCCTTGCCTGAGGCCTCGATAATGAGTTAGCCAATAATCTTGCCTTGCCGTGAAGTATATATATTGGATGAGATCAACCGAAAATCAGACCGTCAGGCTTGACGAGACATTACCTGAATTTTCTTGGTCACCAGTCTCATGGAAGAGGAGAAGGACACATAAAATATAGTTGTTTACCTCATGGGGTTCTTTCAATTAAGTCTCACTAACTCTAGGCAGCACCATTTTGAAGAATAAGGGACGCACACGGAGCTGGCCCAAGAGAGGGTAAATTAATTGCAGTGGGAGAGGGTTTGCATCATCATCATCCTGCCTACTTTCAATCCCATTGAAAAAGAAGCTCACAGACAATCCACGATGAAGATCGTGATCGTTGGCGCCGGTATCAGCGGCTGTGCCACGTATCTCTTCCTGAAGAAGCATCTACCGGTCCCTTCTTCCCCTGCAAAAGATCATTCATACACCATCTACGAGGCGTATGACACCTCGCGAGACACAACCTTTCGCGAGCGGCCAACAGCAGCAGGGGATGCTACCTATTCCGCGACATTGGTCGTCGGGGGCGGGATAGGCGTTGGTCCTAATGGGCTCAACGTCCTCAGACGCCTAGATGAAGATATCTTCCATAGAGCGGTGCAATCCGGTTATCCGTATTCTCACTTCAAACTCAAGAATTCATACGGATGGACTTTGATGGAGATGGATGCCACGGGCGGAGAGACTGCTGGGCACCCCAAGATGAATTCTGTATCCATGAGTCGGCATTCGCTTTGGAGATGTCTTCGGGAGAGGATCCCAGACCAAATCATCGTCAATAAGAGGGTCAAGGAGGTTGTACCGAACGCTAGCGGAGGAATGAGACATGTGATCAAGTTCGCGGATGGAAGTGAACCAGTCGAGGCTGATCTGGTCATTGGTGCAGATGGGTTGAAGAGTATTGTGAAGAGAGCACTCTTTCCGAATGCACAGGGAGGAGATTCGAACAAGGATCCATATCCTCCTCACTACGAGTGAGTTTCTGCTTATATTCCTTCGAATCGGCAACCCGACTGATATTAGCCCGTGTCAGAGGCCTCGTAGGCGTCGGCGGCTTCATGCCCGCATCAGACACTATGAAAGCCAACATCACCCCAGGCTCCATGACCATCATATTCGGTGGGAACGGCTTCTTCGGTTACGTCTACACTAACACGTCGTCATCATCGGCATCACCGTCATCTGAATCCGACGCTCCCACTACCAGCGACACCATAAGTTGGTGGTCCACCTACTCCATCCCCGAGTGTCCCGACCCCAAAACCATCGACAAAGACGACGTCACCACTCAACTCCGCAATCGACACGGCAACTGGCGCGACCCCGTCATCCAGGAGATCATCCACTCCACCCGCGTGGAAACCATGTATCCCGTCTGGACGACTCCCGAGCTTCCCATCTGGGACAGGGACGGGATCGTACTCCTCGGCGATGCGGCGCATGCATTGCCGCCCACGTCGGGGCAAGGATCATCCCAAGCCCTCGAGGATGCGGAGTGCTTTGCGTTGCTTTTAAGCCATCAGCTTAAGAGAGCGTATCGGAATCCGCTCAGCACGCAGCCTTCTACCGAACGGGAAGCGGTGAAGGTCGCGGCGAAGAAGTTCATGGATATGCGGTATCCGCGCGTGAAGGCCCTCTTGGACGAGGCGAAGAGGATGCAGCAGGGGAAGAGGACGATGAATATCGTGCAGGAGTTTCTGATGTATTTTATTATGTGGATAATTGGTGAGTCGAGCCACTATTGATACAGGCCTGTTGGCAAGTACAAGGGAGTGGGATTTCTCTAGTTTTTTTTTTTTTTTTTTTGATTGAGGACATGCTGATTTGACTGGTTATTGATTGGCAGGGCGCTTCTCCAGCGGCGGTGCATTGAAGAACGTGTTAGACTATAATATCGCGGAAGAGGTGGGAAAAGTTATTGCAGAGGATAAATGAACTTGGAATTGATTGCCTCGATGGAATTTGAGAAGCAGTCCCCACTCATTTTCAGGCATTGTCAAGAAATGGTTCACAAGCTGGAGTCGGAATATCAATGGAGTTGTCAATAATGTCGGCCTCGTTATGGATATATCTGTGATACAATATACTGCAGCTTCAGCTACAGAATCCTGATGCATGTTCTTCACAAGATCCTCGTCTAATATAGATGCTCGTGGCTCAGATGCGGAAGATATAAGTTGGTCAGAGTGTAAGCAAAGGGCTGTGCGCTTGGAGATATTCCAACAGCAAAACAATGACAAAGCAATAGCACACATGATTCCTGTTCAGTATGGTGAACTTGATGGAATGATATCCCATGGGAGCATTAAGGAGAGATAAGTAGTCAAACAAACAATTACTGTATTCACGATTGAGAATATGTCCTCTGACTACATGTTCAAAAATTAAACATCAAGAAGCTCATCTCATCTGATCGATGCATCAAAAGGGAGAGAATAATAAAACACTGGTCCATGAATTCTGATGTGCGCCTCTCATCATATACACAGCAGAAAAAGGGAAAAGATGTATCGAATGCCAGTATTAGATGCATATATTGCAACATGTCATGAAATTGATATCCCCCATCCAATAGCCAGCTGGAAGCCTCCAGAGAAGGTTACTAGCCAGCAACCTGGATGATTCCATCACGCACATGATGTGACATTATATGTAAAAGAAAGCCTGCCGAGAGCATGTATGATTGGATGAATGCAAGGCATGCCCAACGAGAAAAGAAAGTAGAGCCAGCAAAGATACCACCGTAAGGAAATCATGCAACAGCCTCAATAGGAGTGCTTCTCCCATCCTTTGTTTCGGATGGCGTACGCTCATCGGCAAGAGTGGGAAGACCAATGACATCGTGGGTGGTCTCGTCGGAGAACTTGAGATCCTCCACGATGTCTACGTGGTCTTTGATCTTGAAAAAGATGACGGGAGATGCGATCAAAAGACTGCCCACGAGGAGACCCCAGCAGGAGGCGAACTCGACCATGTATGGTGTGCCCGTTGCATCCATTCTATGGAGATCGAGCTGTCAGTAAGCTTGCCAAATAGAATGGGGACGACGTGAGACTTACCGCCACATGCCCGCAGCACCGGCAGACTGAATGCCCTTGTAGAAACCGGCAAAGTTGGCCAACTTGCGACTGTTGTTGGTGAGAGATCCCATGAACCTGGTACGTTAATGGTCAGTAAGTGGCGGAACAAAATGTTGCGAAGAACAGTCACTAAAGCGGAACAGCGAGTCTTGGAACTCACCAATAGGCACAAGTTTGGAAGGCAGCATCATAAAAGCCGTAGAACATGTAAAGGAACATGGGCCCAATGTAGCCGCTGTCGGTGAAGTCCATGGTTGGCGTGACTGTTTCACGCGTGTAGGTCCTCTGGAAGGCATATCCACCTCCCCAAATACCCATGGTAATGGCAAGGAGCAAAAAGAAGATGCCCTTGGCTCTGAGAGAACGCGAGAAGTACTTCAAGTCCAGAAGCTGGCCGAAAATGAAAGCGCCGACCATCTGCATGAGCCAGTAAAGAAGACTGTTGAGGGAGCGCGTGCGGATGTTGAAGTAGGCACCGTTGACGGCGTTGAAATGGTATCCATAGAACCAGTTACTCGCCAGGAACATCGGGAAGAACAGAACGATATAGTAATCCGTACGCAGCGTCTCGAAAAGACCCTTAAATTCGGACATCCAAGTGGGATGCTTCATCACGATGACGCGGGAGCCGTCCTTGCGCATGATATACTTGGAATCCGACAAAGCCCATGCCAGGACGAAGCCAGCAGCCATAAGAACCATAAAGGCGATGTAGGTGCCATCGTTCACTTTGCCAGCTGAATGCATGTTCTCTCCGAGGGGGACCTGCATGGATAGTCAATATTTGATGATTCAAGAATCGAAAACTGCGCGTTTTCTTACCAGACTGCCAATGACACCACCCAAATTGAAAATGACCCAGAAGATCGCAATGTACTTGCCCTTCTCCTCCTCCCGGGGATAACTCATCATGACAGCGCCCTGGGCACACCACAACAGACCGGCGCAGACACCGAGCAAAGCACCAGCAAACACAAGGAAGCCAACATTTTGGTTGTGGTTGTAGGAGAGCAGCGAGGCGACATAGAGAAAGTAGCCAAAGCCACCAAAAGAGAGAGTCAACTTGAGACCGATACGGTTGGCAATGGAACCGGCGAAGAAACCGACAATGGCGAAAGTGCTATACAAAGCGGTATTGGCGTCGCTGACATCATGCATGTCCACTTGACCACCTCCTCCCAGGCCGCTGATGGCATTGAACATGCCTGGGCAGAGGAAGCAAACGAAGGATACCAGCAGCAATTGGATCTCTGGAGATGCGATCCAGGGAAGAGTCAAGGGACCAATCTTCAACGGCTTGTACATCCATGGTTTGCCAACAACGGCCGTGTCACGACCAGCTTCGTAGTCACGGGTAGTAGCGACACCTTTGTCGGTTGAGTGATCATCAGAGATATACGAAGTCGCCATGATGCCGACCGGGGTGGGGGGAGTTCGCTCGTCGTCAGTGGCTGACGCGGGGTGCAGATTAGCGGCAAGCTTCAGAGGCTGGATTGATCACAGCAACGCTATTGAGACAGGCCAGAAAGCCGCTAGTCAAGCGACCAAAAAAGCCTGCGCAGGGGTCTAGAATCTGCACTTGGACGGGACCAAAAGGGAAATATATTGGAGACAGAGATGTAGTGTGGAATATGATGTGGAATATGATGTCTTGAAGTTTAGAACTGGATTGAGGATGGAGTCGGACATGTCAAAGGGACAGATGCATTGCTTTTTTACAAGAGAAAATCTTCAATTGAATACTCACCTCGCTTTAAATCAGCCAAACTTGTGAATCAGCGTCCAAGTCCACACGTCAAGCTTGAAATGATGAGAGGCAAATTTGAGCTGAGCAACAAAGCTTAGGTTGTAGAGCAACAAGGAGCTTATTTGCTGCACGTTGGAATGGCGTACAGACAAGGCCCAGATTACGGCTCAGTTATGAAAGACACCCTTGCAAACGGACCCAACAGCTTCCCCAGCACAATCTGTGGAAGAATTGGTTCCAGTGTGGAGGGGGTGACAGCCGTCACGCCGATGGGATACAGACAGTGACAGGGAAAGACAGCAGATCATGTGCTGGGAACGAATCTGGGGCCGCCTCTTCTTCTTTGGAGGCTGAGAAGCAAGATGGAGATGGACGAGTGGATGATGCTACCAGAGAATAATTAAATTGACTGGGATCAGCTTCCAATGGATCGACCACGGTTCATGGACGCCTTTTCTCTCTTTTTATTGCTCACTTGCTAGACTGTCGAAGATTACTTGATGCGGACAGCGCTGCTCCCTGAGGGAGAGCAAGATAGAAAAAGAGGCAGTTCTCCCCTACGAAAAGTAAAAAAAGACTGCCTAGGTAAGCTCAGTGAATGTTTGTTTCTGGTGATCAGCAAGGCTTTTCTTTCTTTGTTTCTTTCTCATGTGGCTGGCTGTCTTCATACAATCAAAAATGTTAGATTGTGTCCAAAAATGCGACGAAAGCGGGAGTGCTCGCCATTGGGAAACATTCCCTAATCCCAGAAACAAGATGCAGGTCATGCATGGTTCAAAAAGGCTTCAGAGGATGTGTCATGGCCCATGGACGATTCGAAGAAAGCGATACTATTATACTCCGTACTTTGACCTGGACTTGGACCCTGATAATAATCCCAATAATAAGTACTGGTTTTGGTTCATGGTTCGTACCGTGGAAAAAGAAGCCAGCGCCGATAGCAGCGTTGCGTGTGGATCAAGCCCCGGATCCAGTCCAGAAGGCAACGTAACATCGGGCCGTTTGCAGCAACATTATTACACAGAGTACTGCGCTGAATCGAGCCGATGCAAGGATGTACTTCCTATTAATTATAGGCTATCCTTGCTTCCTTATCTCCTCATTCCTTATTTCGTAAATTTATAGAACTTCATGACTACCGTCCAGTCTGCCTAATCCGTATGGTTGTTGCTGGGAAAACTACTACAAAAGTACGTGTTTCCGGACTGGAATGTGGCCTGAGGCAGAATATGTCCCAGCACATCTGGCCAGCTTTGATGGAATCATACAACAAGTCAAGCTTGAGAAGTTGAAATACAACAAAGAAAAGTAATAGAAGATGTAGATATAGATATGTTCTCAATGCAAGTGTCCATGGGTGTGTCTTGTTATCTTTGGTGTGGAAATTTATTGCAGTTCGCTGCAAGTGTAATTAACTGTATTGGTTTTCTGTCTGTATGAAATCTGTTTCCAATTCTGTAAATTACATGATACCAATACTACATAGCACTAGAGCCACATGCTCTTATCCAGGAAGAGAAGTTGTTCAGAGTTCTTTTCATACTTTACTTTTGTTCCTTTTTGTCCTGTCACTCAGTGGACACATGAAGCAGATCCTAGTTTCAAACGGCGATAGTGAGACACGTTCAACTCGAAGTGCTCTGTTATGGCGTTCCGACCGGGAGAGCAACGCGCGTGGATGTCACATCCGCCTGGTCGTCGGGATGCCGCCGAACTTGATGGTTGCTCGACGTCACATCTTGCCAGCACTACGTACTAGCAACAGGCCTAACAGCCGTTACACTTACACTTCCCGTGGCAACATCAGCTTTTTTGCGCCAGTGTAGTGCCCGTAGAACACTCCATCGGATCGTGGGACGCTTACCTACATGTAGATCCGGTTCTGCTGTTTGCCTTCGATTTTTTTTTTTCATGTATCTATCCAAGATGTCTTGACACCATTTGTTCCTGTGTAAGAGATAGGACGCATTTCTTCTTTAATACACGGCGTCACCCTCCCCTCCCACGCCCTTATCAGGCAATCGCTTATCCACAGCAACCCGCATTTCACTCTCCTCCCGACCATAATGCCAGGCAAAACCGCCTCGCGGCCTCGCATCACCAAGTTCACCAACTGCCGGCTTGTCAAGGGCAAGCAGCTTGTCGAACAGGACCTCTGGATTGACTCACTTTCCGGCAAGATCCTCAAGGACCAAGTGGCCTTTTACGAGCTCCATCTCTCTCCCGATGAGGTGATCGACTTGGGCGGGCGGATCCTTGCACCGGGACTGATTGATGTCCAACTCAACGGTGCGCAGGGCTTTGATTTCTCCGTGCCACAGGCTACCAAGGAGGAGTATGACGAGGGGTTGCGCATGGTGAACAAGGGCTTGGCCCGTACGGGAGTGACGTCGTATTTGCCAACGGTTGTGAGCTCAACGCCTGAGGTTTACTGGAAGGTGTGTAAAAGGAACAAGAAGACTCCCAATTTCTCCTGAGATCTACCATCCCTGACAGATCTCGTACAGGTTCTTCCTTCTCTAGGACCACCAGGAACCGCCCACCGTGCCGAAGACGGCGCGGAGTCGCTAGGCGCCCACGTCGAAGGCCCCTTCATCAGCAAAGGCCGGAATGGAATCCACAAACAAGAAGTCCTGAGAGTCGCCAAGGACATCAGCGACGTAATCGAATGTTATGGCAAGGACAATCTGCCTTCAGAACACGAGTTGGAAAGTCCCTCGTCCGCGAACAACACGCCGCGCAGTCCCATCAAGATGATCACCGCCGCCCCCGAGGTAGGCAACATGATGGCCAGCATCCCCGCGCTCGTTTCGCGAGGAATCGTCTACTCGATCGGCCACTCCGACGCGACGTACGAGCAAGCCTTGACAGCAACCGAACGCGGCGCAACGATGATCACTCACCTCTTCAACGCCATGCGGCCTTTCTACCACCGCAACCCGGGCATCTTCGGCTTATTGGGTCAGAGCGATCACCCGCGCCCATACTACGGCATCATCGCAGACGGGATCCACCTGCACCCAACCTCGATCAGAATCGCCTACAACGCCCATCCCGAGGGATTGATCCTCGTCACGGACGCGATGAAGCTCTGCGGTCTCCCCGATGGGGTGTACGAGTGGACCAACGGCGAGCGGATCGTCAAAACCGGCGCAAGGCTGACGCTCGAAGGGTCCGATAAGATCGCAGGTAGCTCGGCGACGCTGATCGAGTGCGTGAATAATTTCCGGCGGTGGTCGGGTGCGTCGACTGCCGAGGCGATTAACGCTGTTACGGCTTCGCCGGCGCGCATGTTAGGGTTGGAAGGCGTTAAGGGGTCGTTGGAGAGCGGGGCGGATGCGGATCTGGTCGTGCTGGGGGAGACAGTTGACGCTTTCTCTGGGCCGACGCTGACGGTGGATCAGGTGTGGAAGTTTGGTGTCAAGATTCATGATGCGGAGAAAGGGGTCAGCGTTTGATCTTGAAGGAAGTGGGGGGTTGCGACGTACTGGAGGTAATTTGGATTGGAAATTGGATCGTTTCGATCTCGCGGTCACATATCTTGCTGATCTATGCATGACATTCCTGCTGGTATTTGGTTATGTTCTAGCATGAGCGCTTTTTAGCTGCTTCTTTCTGCTTTCTATTCTCTTGTCTGTTCGATATACTGTGCATTATATACATATATATTCTATGAGTTTGAGCAGACAGAGATATTTGTTCAAGGATAGATTTATGCAATGTTAGTATAGCATCAGCAAGTTATAGATAAAAGGACATGGATATCGAATATGGTTTCGCATGTGTTGTAGTATTCGATGATCAAATGCTATTTCCATGAATACACAGCGCTAACTGCATTGGGATATAGGCACTGTCCAATGTACATAAACACACACACAAAAACGGTCCAGAACACTCCATGAAGGTGGCCTGGCCTTGCGAGCTTTGATGATGACATCGACGGAACGATGCTCATGCATGTCAGTACCCGCGTGTCCAGACACATCACCTCTGCGCTTGTGTATCCAAAATGTGGCACCACTCGTCGCTAAATGACTTTTATGTCGCTGAACCCTCGATCAAAAATCAAATCAAAAGGTATATACGTCAGTACTATCCGAGACCAAAAATTTACAGTCTCGGCTGCTCGCGTTTCCACCCGGCCTCTTCAGCAATCAGCTCTGCAGCACGCTCTCCAATGGCCAACACAGTCACCATAGGGTTGATGCTAGTCATTTCAGGGAAGACGCCAGCGTCTGCAATACGAACGTTCTTCAACCCACGAACCTTGAGCTGGGGATCCACAACCGCAAGCAGGTCTCGTGTAACGTCACCCATCTTGGTGGTACCAGCGGGATGGTACACGGTGTGTGCGACACGACGGCCGTACTCGGACAGCTCCTCGTCGGTCTGGACCTTGGGGCCTGGAGCGACTTCGCGCTTGATCCACTCCTTGAAGGGTGACTGCTTGGCGATTGCCCGGGCAGCCTTCAGCCCAGCTACGATGGTGGCGGCGTCGTAGCCTTCAGGGTCTGTGAAGTAGCGGAAATCGAGAGCTGGTTTGACGTTGGGATCGGCTGAGGTCAGGTAGATGCGGCCGCGGGAGCGAGGACGGGGGATATTGGGAGTCATACAGAATGCGTCTGTGGGAATGTCGTACCCCATGCGTTCGGTGTTGAGGCAGAAGGGGATCTGGTAGCAGTGCATCATGATGTCCGCGGCCCGGCCATCGGAGCCTCTCGCGTTGGGAAGCTCACGACGTAGGAAGATGCCAGCATCGGAGTCCATGGTTGTCTGATTCGGTGGAACGGGGCGGTTGAGCTCCCAGATGATAATAGTCTCGGGATGATCGAGTAGGTTCTCGCCCACACCGGGGATGTCCTTGACTACGTGGATTCCCAAGTCCTCCAGCTGCTGACGAGGCCCCAGCCCTGATAGCAACATAAGTCTCGGCGTGTCAATTGCACCAGCACACAGGATAGTCTCCTTCCTGGCCCGCAGGGTATGCTTGGCGCCGGACTGCAAAGTTACGTCGATACCGGTGACAGTGTCTCCATCAACATTGATGCGAGAGACCCAGGCGTTGGTAAGAATGGTCAAGTTAGGTCGTTTCTCATCGCCACGTAGAATCGGGTGGATGTAGGCAACGCTCGCGCTGCTGCGTCGGCCATCGTCAGGATTATAGGACACGGAAAAGAAGCCGACACCCTGCTCCAGCTGGCCCTTCTCGCGGATTTCGTGATTGAAGTCGTGAATGATCGGGATGTTCATCGCGGTCGAGCATGCCTTGACCCAATCCTTGCACAGCTGATTGCGGTGACGGCTGTGGACAGGCTGGATCGAGTTGCGCAAGTTGTCAATCACCCGATTGAAAGTCTCGAATGACCACCCCTTGCAGCCCTTTTCCTCCCAGAGCCGGCAATCATACTCAAAGGGACGGAATGAAATGAGCGTGTTATGGCTGGAGCATCCTCCCAACACCTTTGCTCGCGAGTGGCGGATATGGCTGTTACCTGCGCAAACAGTCAGTTCTGGGCTACCATTCCAATAAATTGAAGCTAGTCAGCATGATTCACGATTTCAACATACCCATAGGTTGTTCGGTAGTGGGATAATCATAGTCGAGCTCGCCACCAAGAAGGCTCAACCAGTCCTTCAACTTGAGCACGCGATCATCCATAAAATCGCTGGGACCAGCCTCGATGAGGAGGATGCGCTTGTTCGGCAAATACTGCGCCAACCGGCTGGCAATGACACAGCCAGCGGTGCCGCCTCCTACGATAAGATAGTCATAGCTGTTGACATCCTGAGGGGGGAGGAAGGTGGTGGTCATGTCGAATGCTTTATGGGTAGGTCAAACTGGTTGACGGCAGCAGCAGCGCCTCAGTGAACGGAGAACGGCCCTCAAGGAAGAGAAAGATTGAATGAGAAGGTCAACGAGGTATCTGGGGAGATCTTCCGAATAAATGTGCGACGGTAAGAAACAAAAGACGGCTCAGAGCGAACGAAGAGAAAAAGAATTCAAAGGGCAAAGAATAAGATTATTGGGATACGGATCGAGGGGCGTCGATCCATGAATCTGTAGCGGTGAACCTATCGCAATCCATCATAGAGAGAGGCTGTAATCTCCCGACCCAGATGAATGAGACAGATTGGACAATGAGTGGCGGAAGACTCCGTGGAGCGGATGCTCCAACGGCCCCGAGTGGAACCGGGAGATGATGTTTTGCTGAATGAAATCCATGAGCCCAAAACTCTAGTTCGGAGCAGGAAAATGAAGAGATAGAAATGCGTGCTCGAGAGTCAATCTCCCGCAGAATAGGAAAATCGCTGGCATCTCGGATGCGAATACGGTGAGATAAGAGATACCTATCTCCCTTCTGACCACGAGTCCCACTGGATGATCCTTCGCGTACAACTCCCCATGCTGTATTTCTCTCGCAAGTACATTCCGCAGTCGTTCAGTCTCTCGACGTCACTCTCCGAGGGGAAAAGACGTGGTGCAAATACTCCGTAATGGGTCTATGGAGTACTGTCTCATGCATCGCCGAACGCCACGATCCAAGGCTAAACTCGGTTCGGAAAATCGACGCAGACTGCAGCTGTGAGGATAGAATTGCCCGATGAGGAGATGAGATAGACGGAAAGGGGAGAAAGGGACCAAAGAGGGTAACATGCAGATGTGATAAAGAGATAGATAGACAATCTTGATTGTAATTCTCCTGTACAGTACGCAGAACAGCAGTCGATCTGCCACATTTGCCTCAAGGCCTTCAAGGCAGCGGGACGGCAGAAGACGTCAGTGGCTGCAAAAGGCCCAGGCAGAGAGCATGACTGTCTAGCCTGTTAGGGAGTAGTGGGCGCCACCATCATTTCACAGCAACGCTCTAGTTTATCTTCTCCGGAATCTCTACGTAAGTATACCGTCCATTCGTTTTCTTCCTCATCCTTGTATTTCATTTAGTGTATCTTGTACATATAGAACGCATCATGTCTTCTCTCCCCTTCCCACCCCGACAGCTTTACTACGACGGCAAAGTCCAATCCGCCTCCTCGGGCAAAACTTTCCAAACCATTGACCCTTCCACCGCGACCCCGCTGGCCGATGTCCACGTCGCATCGCAATCCGATATAGATGCAGCGATCGCATCTGCTGAGCGTGCCTTTCCGTCCTGGTCCAAGACTCCCCCGATTGCAAGAGCCCGCATTTTGCAAAAGGCCGCACAGTTGCTGCGCGAGAGAAACGACGAGATCGCCCGCATCGAGACACTTGATTCAGGAAAAGCATACACCGAAACTAGCACTGTGGATGTAGCCACCGGTGCGGATGTTTTGGAATACTATGCGAACCTAGTTGGGGGCGGGGGTCTCAACGGTGAGACGACGCAGTTGAGGGAAGATGCGTGGGTTTATACGAAGAAGGCGCCGCTAGGAGTTTGCGCGGGGATTGGCGCTTGGAATTATCCAATTCAAATGTATGGCTGCCCTTTGACTTTTCCTTGAATGTGGGTGCAATCTAATCTGACACTCTGGAAAAACAAAAAAGTGCGCTGTGGAAATCCGCCCCCTGTCTAGCAGCCGGAAATACCATGGTCTATAAAGCCAGCGAATTCACCCCGTTGCACGCCCAAACCCTCGCCGAAATCTACACGGAAGCTGGACTTCCCGCAGGCGTTTTCAATGTCGTCAACGGCGCTGGCGACGTCGGCGCATACCTAACTTCACACCCATCGATCGCCAAAGTCTCCTTCACTGGACAGGTGTCCACTGGACAAAAAGTTGCCGGTTCCGCCGCAGGACATATGAAATACGTGACTATGGAGCTAGGCGGGAAGAGTCCCTTGATAATTTGTCCCGACGCGGAGCTGGAGAACGCCGTGGATGGCGCCATGATGGCCAACTTTTTTAGTAGCGGCCAGGTGTGCACGAACGGCACGCGGGTGTTTGTTCCCGCCAGTATGAAGGGTGCCTTCGAGAAGCGCCTTCTCGAGAAGATGGAGTACGTCCGCCCGGGGCCCGTGTTCGACCCCGCGACGAACTTTGGGCCTCTCAGCTCGGAGGTCCACTATGAAAAGGTCGTCTCGTATATCCGCCACGGCATCGAAACAGATAAAGCGACGCTGATCTACGGTGGACTCGAGAAGCCAAAAGTACCCAAGGAATTAGAGAACGGGTACTGGGTGAAGCCGACAATTTTCACCGATTGCACGGATTCAATGCGCATTGTCAAAGAAGAGATCTTTGGCCCTGTCATGTCAATACTGTACTATGATACCGTTGAAGAGGCCGTTCGGCGCGCTAACGCGACCGAGCTCGGTCTTGCGGCTGGTGTCTTCACAAAGGACCTCAATCTCGCCCACCGCATCATCGATCAGCTCGAGGCTGGAATCACATGGGTGAATTCCTGGGGAGAGAGCCCTGCTGAGATGGCGGTTGGTGGATGGAAGAAGAGCGGTGTTGGCGTCGAGAATGGTCGCAGGGGAATTGAAGCCTGGGTGAGGAATAAGAGCACACTTGTGGATATGAGTGGTGCTGTGGCGACAGTGTTTGCGAAGTTGTAAGTTTATGCCATGGATGCTGATGATCTAAAAGTTGAATTTATGAGAAAAAGTGTGCCAATAGACTTTTTTTTCTCTAGAAATTGAAATGTCAGAATCCAACTTGCTAAAGCTGTATGGTGTAATGGAAAGTTGTATGCTAGAGATCTATCTTCATAATGACAATGCTACATCGACGTGATGAAGGTATCTGCTTCTCCGCCTGGCTCTTGGTAGTAGATCTGTAAGAGATACTGTTGACACTGGCATTGATCAAGTATAACTTGAAAGATGTATGCCTGTTAGCAACGGGAGAGTATCCTGTCCAATCTAGATGTGACCCTGTTGTCACTTAATGCTACACTAGCACCGTAGCCAGGGTGAGGTCCCCACTGATGAGCCCGTACAGTAGTCCAGACTCGCCTTAAATGGACAGTACGTCTCTGGCCTTGAGGACGATTCTGTGACAGAGTAAATAGGGCACGTTGTAATAATACAGCTACACAGGAATCTAAATTAGTTATACACTTTCATTTGAGTATATGACAACTAGATTCGGCAATGCCAAATATAACCATAACTTATACATAGGTCCACAATATGCTGTTAGGGGCTATATAGCACAGTATCAAAAGGCTCAGATATTATAGACAACATCAGAGACAACAAGAAACAAAGCCAGTCATCTATGAGCACATGGAACTGCGAGTAGGAAAACAATTCAATCTGGAAAAACCAAAATAGAGAAATATCACCAAAAAAAATTGCTGGGCCACAAACCAAGTATGAACGCGCAGAGACTAAGTATCATCAATTTACTCATAAATCCCTAGTAAATGATATTCAAATTGACGTCTCCTCCCAATTGCCAAGTCTCCCCTAATATTCAAACGGTTGGGCTCGCGACCCTCGCACTCATCCGATCGAAAATCAGATCGCTCCTCAAAGTGGAATCCAGTCCACCGATAGCAGAGTCGACCATTCTGGAGGACATGCTGTCGGGTGTCAACTCATCTTCTTCCATAGCGCGGCGATGCAGCTCGGTGTCAATCCGCAGATCTTTGGGTACTTTCTGCGATGTCACCATGGGAGTCATTGTCTGATGGAGCTTGGTGCCATTGATTCCCATAGGCGCAGGCACATAGGTTCTCGGGCGGTAAACGAAAGGTGGGCCTTGAGTGCGCGCATCTGTGCCCGCTTGCTCGATCGATTCGAAGTATCTCACGGTCTTGACCTTTAACTCCAATGTGGCATCCCGATCGCATACAACGAGAGGGTGTCGGTGCAGCTGCAAAGCAGAGAGCGTCCACATGTGATTAACGCCGCCCTCGAGTCCTTTTTGTACGGCGAGCGCTTTGTGCGCGCCGGTGGCCACGATAACCACCTCTCGCGCATCCATGATCGTTTGAATACCAACGGTCAAAGCCATCCGGGGCACCTGGTCCACGTCATTGCCGAAGAATCGGGAGTTGGCCAAGATTGTGTCGTACGCAAGTGTCTTGACGCGGGTTCGGCTGCTGAGGGAAGATCCGGGCTCATTGAATGCAATATGTCCGTCGGGTCCAACACCGCCGAGGAACAGCTCGATGCCACCATACCGGGCAATCCGAGCCTCGAAAGATGCGCATTCTGCGGCAAGGTCCGGGGCGTTTCCGTCAAGAATGTTTATGTTTTGAGGCGGAATGTCGACGTGCGAGAAAAAATGCTTGTACATGAAGCTGTGATACGATTCGGGATGGTCACGAGGCAGGCCGACGTATTCGTCCTGAAGCCGCGATAAGCAGATATTCTCGACAGGCAGAGATAGTTCGAGATGTGTGGGTTCGTAATTACCATGTTAAATGTGACGACATTTTTGAACGAGATCTCACCTGCACGGTGACGCTGCACAAGGATCTTGTAGATAATTTCTGGGCTGCTGCCAGTCGGGAGACCCAAGACGAATGGCTGATCCTCTGTTGGCTTGAATGAT
The DNA here is from genome assembly GCA_000787455.1 of Evansstolkia leycettana. Taxonomy (NCBI): domain Eukaryota; kingdom Fungi; phylum Ascomycota; class Eurotiomycetes; order Eurotiales; family Aspergillaceae; genus Evansstolkia; species Evansstolkia leycettana. Next base: position 8,335 of record JSYV01000749.1, on the reverse strand, counting down.
TTGATACGACCTGCAGTGACAGCGTTAGATCCAATTTATTCCTGATACAGATCAGCAGACCAAGCGTACTGATGATATACTCTGCAATATACTCAGACACAGCCTGAGGATCCTCTCTAATGATGACTCTCCTGTAAGCGAAAAAAACATAACATAATCAGCAAGACGATCATAGAATGGAGAGATGATGAGCGCAAAGCGCCATGTTACCTACATGATGGCAGCAGCGGCAAGACGACGTCACTGGAAAGCTTATCGGCTGTAGGCCTCCGCTAATCTCCAAACAGGTAGAGAGATATGATTCAATATAGGTTTTGGACTGAGTGAAGATGAGAGTGAGGATGGACAAATGAGTAAGAAAATTTGCTGGTGAGGACAAGAGGAGATAAGACCTATGAATAATGGATGAATGAGCATGAGACGAGCCTTGAGCCAGAGATAAAAATGCGGCAGATCGCCCCATGCCATGGGTGTTACGTTGAAGAAACTACCACCACTTTTGCTAAGACGAGAAGCCTCTCAGAGGGACCCCATAAACTGGTCAACTCGCCAATCCTCGACTACTTCGAGTCTTTCATTACATCCACGCGTGGCACTTTCGGCCCGGTTGTATTTTCTCCGGTTCGGGGTATTATACAGTCTATACCTAGATATCGAGGGACATGACACGGGACGTTGAGCGCAAGCTCATTTGTCCGTTGTGTGAGATGTCCGTGTCAATAGTGTGCAGCATGACTGTTGGACTCGAGAGAGCCTTTGTTGGATGGCTAGATTTTTGGCTTTCTTTTTTGCCTTTGATGTCCACGAGTTCCACGTTGCAACAAAGATGACGCGTTTTTCTTGTGAGGGATCAATGGCCAATCAGAGTCAGCAGGGCTAAATGCTGTTGTCCCAGTGCTTTGGCGAGGCTCGCCGCAATCAATTGTCACGACTTGAACGAGGGTTTCATCTGTTGAGAGACCAATCCGATGTTACAGAAGCAGGTGTCATAGACTTTCTGCAGTCTTTTCACGGTATGGAGTAGATGCCAGCTTTGGCACTCCGCTGTTGCATTCGGCGATTCCGGAAAACCCGGGGAAGGTGTAACCCTGCCCTAGCGTTGTATTGGGAACCCTGGGGGAAAGCAAGTCAGGCGTTGTCCATCATGACTGTCCCGTACGGTCATAACGGTAATTAATACCGTGTATTTGAACAGCCATACCAGACAGGGTAACAGCCACGTGACACGACCCGAATCTCCCCCCGAGGTTCGGCCCCAGCTTCGGCTCCAAATCGCCGCGTACAGCTAAGCTCGCTAGCTCCATACAGCAGTAGACTCACTCTGTAACCGTTGCGACCACTACTCCCTTCCAGTCTGCTTGCGGTGTCTTTCCCTTTTCCTCCAGCCCTGGCCATTCATTTGCTGCCTTGCTATTGTTTCTTCCTACTGTATTCCCAGCCCCATGTCTCTGCGCAGTGACCAGTAGCTTACTCACCGTGCGTGGATCGGACCACCAACTCTGCTTCATCTGCTGCTCTAGGCCATCGAACCCAACAAGTGTCTGATACAACTCTGTTTGCAGCGTCGCGGCAGCTCCTGTCCAATCTTCTGACATCGTGGGCAATCGGACGCTTTTAGGTCACTCCGTTACGTTGTCTTCGGTGCTGGCATTCCTCATAGGGCCACCATGGGCCCGAAGGAGGATATGCTGCCCCCTGGCTGGGACGATCTAGACAGGTAGGACTCACTGTCTTGGCATTATTCTGTGCTTCATGACTGAACACCGCTCTCTGGAACAAGCAATGTCACGGTTCAGAAACAAAACAAACAGTCTTACTGTTCTATTTTCGAACTTAATATAGTTTTGGGAGAATGAGAATGTCAATGCTGACTATTGCATCATCTATCTTCCTCCAGGCAGATGGGCCAGCTTTTTATGATGGGCTTCAATGGCACCTCGGTCAATCCTCAGATCCGCTCACTTATTGAGGACTACCACATAGGTTCAGTTCTATTGTCCGCTAAGAATTTAAAATGTATTGCCTGTCTTTCTTTTCCTTTATGACGCTTCCCTTTGTATACGCTATCTATATGAACGGTGTTCGCGATTATTATGGTACGCTAATGTAAACTTGACAGCCGCTGAGGAAGCAACAAAATTGGTCCTTGACCTACAGAAGATCGCACGGGATGCAGGTCATCCGGTGCCTCTTCTTATCGCGTTGGATCAGGAGAATGGTGGCGTCAACAGTCTTTACGATGAGATCTACATCCGCCAATACCCCAGCGCGATGGGAATTGCTGCTACTGGGTCAAAGACCCTCGCTCATGAAGTTGCATTAGCTACTGCCCAGGAGCTCAAAGCAGTAGGGGTCAATTATATCCTCGGTCCGGTTCTGGACGTATTGACCAATGCACGAAATCAGCCACTAGGCGTCCGAACTACTGGCGACGATCCTCTGGAGGTGTCGCAATATGGAGTGGAATTCATGAAGGGCTATCAAGAGGCGGGCTTGGTGACTTGTGGGAAGCATTTCCCCTCATATGGCAATCTAGAATTCCTTGGATCTCAAACCGATGTCCCGATGATCACCGAATCGCTGGAGCAACTCAGCTTGAGCGCCCTGGTGCCTTTCCGAAATGCGATCCGACACGGTCTGGATTCCATGATGGTGGGCGGTGTCTCCATGTCGTCAGCGGGCGTCAATGTCATGCACGCTTGCCTCAGTGAACAGGTCGTCGATGACTTGCTACGAAAGGATCTCAAATTCAATGGTGTTGTGGTATCAGAGTGCCTGGAAATGGAAGCTCTGACGCACAACATCGGCGTTGGCGGGGGCACAGTGATGGCGAAGAATGCAGGCTGTGATATTATTCTCTTATGCAGGTCCTTTCCCGTTCAGCAAGAAGCCATCAATGGGTTGAAACTCGGCGTGGAAAATGGAATCATTGGCCGCGCGCGAATCGAGCAGTCCCTGCGCAGAGTTTTGAAGATGAAGGCAAAATGTACTTCGTGGGAGCAGGCGCTTAATCCGCCCGGTCTCACTTCACTCACGCAAATGCAGCCGTCACATACTGCCCTTTCCACGAGAGCTTATAACAGCTCCATCACCGTCGTTCGTGACAAGAACAACTTGCTCCCGCTGCCCAGCATTCTCGAACCCGACGAGGAACTTTTGCTTCTCACGCCGTTGGTGAAGCCTTTGCCTGCCTCTGCTGTATCACAATCAGTGACTGAAAGTCTCAACTTATCGCCTGATCCGATGTCGTGGGATAGGACTGCGTCTGTTCTGAGTGGCGAAAGCGTCTTCAAAGAGCTAGGGCGATCACTCGCACGGCAAAGGAGTGGCCGAGTCCTGCACACTTCTTACACTGCCAATGGCGTCCGTCCGATCCACGAGAACCTGATAGATAGGGCCAATGCGGTTATTGTTGTTACTGCTGACGCTAATAGAAACCTCTACCAGCAAGGCTTTACGAAGCATGTCTCCATGATTTGTAAGTCACAGTTCTCGCAAGCGGGCGAGCGTCGAGAGAAACCCATGATCGTGGTAGCGGTGAGCTCGCCGTACGATTTTGCAATGGATCCATCAATCGGAACCTATATCTGCACGTACGACTTCACGGAAACAGCTCTCCAGGCGCTGGTCAAGGTTCTCTATGGAGAATTGACTCCCACGGGCTCGCTCCCCGGTTCAATCAGTCGAAGTCAGAAATTACATCAGTCGAGGCAGCATTGGCTTGTCGAGAATTGGAATGAGGAGAGAGATGCACATGCTCTAGATGCTCTGTTAGACGCAGTCAGGCAAGATTGTCCTCAGGGTCATAGCTCAGAATTGCTAGGCGTGACATCGAACAGCTTTCTATTGCGGAAAGAGGAGATTGATGAAGCACACTTTGTTGTGCGAAACAGCAGTACTCAAGCACTGTACGGGTTCTGCTCGACGTACTTCTTCCGATCTACAGGCACTGGGGTCATTGGGTCATTGATCGTCGACCCGTCCAGACGGAAGCTTTCTATTGGCAATTCGCTTCATAACCGCGCCATTCGCACGCTCCTACAACGAAAGGGCATGAGGCGATTCCAGCTTGGCTCTCGTCTACCTGGCATCTACCTGGGAATTCCTGCCGCCAACCCTGTAGAACGCAAAAAGCTACGACAGTGGTTTGCGAACCTGGGGTGGAATACGGCGCTTTCGCGACCGGTTTGCAGCGTCATCTTGCGTAACCTATCGACATGGGTGCCGCCCGAAGGGCTCACAAGAAGCCTGCAAAATACGGATCTAGCCTACGACCTTGTCTACGGCTGGGATTATGCGGACTCAATACTGGATCATATCAAGACAAATTCGAGGCAAGGAGTGATGGACATCTATAAGTTGGCACTGGGCGGAGCACCAGACTGTGGCATCATCCGGGCGAAGCGGCCAGAGGATGGGGCGGTTCTCGGTAGCGTGGTGGTCTACAACAACCGTGCGAATCTAGCAGAGTACATGCCTGCTTTGAAAGCGGCACACTCATCGTCGGCGGGAGGCATTTCGTCACTGGTGATATCGCCGTTAGTGGGCGAATACGCGACGTTGATGCAGGGGCTGATCCTTCTTGGAATCAAACAAATCCGTAAACAGGGCGGCGACGCTGTTATTATGGACTGCGTACGTTGTGCCACGGCTAAAAGAGTATATTCGTGGAGTTATGACTAACTCGCTCGTACAGGTCGACGGAGACGGTAATTTCGACTGCATATCAGCGATGGGCTTCAGTATGCTGCACAGTTTCGAGGAGGTCAATTGCGACGCGGCAACATGGACAATGATGCCTCCTTCGTCGTGATTGAGATGCCTAGAGAAGTGGAATAGGGACATACCTTGATGGTTGGATCTATACATTCCTCATATCCGAGATCTTTCTGTATCTCATATACACGTGATTTCTCGCGTGGCGTTCAATTCTTGGTCATCAATTTTGGAATGGGTCTTGTCTTAGTTCTTTTTTCCTTCTTCTTTGCAAGTTTCTGGTGCTGGTCTTCCGACATATGATATCCACCCTGTGTTGACTGCGATTTTCTTTTTTTGTCTATTTCATTCTGTCTCTCTGGTTCGCTTCAATTCCTGTAAGTGTCGTCGTTGATTGCATGGCCGCGGATTTTGCTTTCTCGCAAACTGGCATTCAGTGAGCAGCATGAACCATTGAAGGATGATGCGATAGTGGGGGCCAGTCAAGGTACCTACCTGTATGGAAATCAGAAGCATATGATATGCAATGAGAAAGTTTCAAACTCTCTCGGAATGCCGAGCAATCATGAGACGGGATAGTAATCGCATCCAGCCTGAACGGTGGCCTTGAGGCTCCTCCAGCAGACTGCCCACTCATCAAATGCCTGACATCGCAATCAAAACTCAAATTATTGCTGACTTACGGAAGATCCACAGACGGTCTCATGCTCCATTTAGGAATGGTTCAGCCTGTCCTCCTCTCATCTCAGTTCAGTACTTCCCATAATGCTGCTGGTGTTAGGCCTCTTCCCCTTTTGGGGGCAATGCCCTCGTTTACGGATTGCACAGTGCACAGTGCGCGAGACTAGGTATCTGCATATGATACAGGGCGTAGAAGGTGCCTTGTCCTATGCTTGTGAGTCGTGACAAGATTGACTTTTGAAAGTACAGGGAAGTTAGTTCATTCCTACATCTGCTGGCTGCTGCTGCTGCTGCTTCTCTGGTGGAGTACTCAACGGTCTGGTCGAGGTAAGACAAGAGTGAGAAATAATGCGGAGACATAGGAACCTTAACTGAATAATGGTGAAACTTCATAAGGACAGTCCCACAATGGATTCGCTAACTATGAAGTTGCAATGCTGCCTACACTGGAGCTTATGATATTCGCCCTGAGAGAGGTGTATGTAGTTATCGCAGACTGGCACTTTTAATCTGCATAGGCTTGTTTGTATAGGACTCCATCGCTTTCTCCAGGTCCGAAGGATGACACTGCTTGTCGATACATCACACAATGTGGAGTAGAACAAAATAATCAAGGATGAAGAAATCCACTTGGTCTAGATGGCCAGACCAGGCGCCGTTCAAACCCTGCCACTCTTACGGAGTACCTAGCTTTCGAGCCAAAAGGTCTTTTTTTCGGGGGTTCGGAGCATTAACTTGGGCCCACCTGCGCGTGAGGCGAATCATGAATATTAATTGTTACGATTTATAATTATGCGTTTCCTACCGTGGAACGTCAATGCTGCTTCAAGTTGAGACAAGGTCGTTCATCGCCTTGTGTAGCTGAAGCTGCAAAGTCAAGAAGAAATTGCGCGGTCCACATGCATGGGATTAAGATTCTTCGAAACCAAACCCTTCGAACACAGGTAGTCCAGGTACAGCAATCCAGTGGGTGTCCTGTCGAATTAAGTGCTTGTACCTCGGTACATTTACTTGGCCCATTATCGACTGGGATTGCCCCTTGGCTAGTACGAAATCATCCCACAACGGTCGTCGACAGGTATCTGTTAGTCTTCAGCCACCGATATGGATAACGCTCAAGCCTCAAGCAGTCTAAGGGAGAGGGGGGTAGCCAGGCTGGCTGGATCGAGGGATCCACAGAGATAAAAAGCCTGTTTATTTAATATTAAAAACCGAACCGACGTTGTACGTTGTACAACTTCAAATTGGCCCGTGATACCCTTGGAGGCCCAGAACCCAAAAGATCTCTCTCTCTCTCTCTCTCCAGGTGGAATTTGCTCCGCGTGTAGAACTGCAGTTTGCATGAAGCTTCTAACAGCATAAGTACAGTGCCGACGACGAATCAAATGAATGTCAATTAATGGCCAACCACGTGCTCTGAGAAGGACTGCTCATCCTGCGATTTTGAACCGGTTATAAAGCAGCATATGCATGCATGCATGTGCTTACAACCAGAACGAGCATCATACTGCATATACTAGTTATAAGCGAATCGAAGCGGATGCGATGGCATGCCCTTCCGAGGAGCTTAAAATAATAAACTCGTGGCGAAAATCCCGCTTGAAGGGTTTGCATACTTAGCTTCAGGAGTGAGGCGGCATCAGCAATAATTGCGTATGGGCATCCCAAAGTATGTATACAGAACGGGGAGCACCGTGTACTCCGTACACCGTACGGACTCCGGAGCAGTGCAGCGCTGGCCAAAGCGATGGTCAGCTTATCCTCTTCCTTGGCTCCAATTAGGTCTGTAAAAGCAGGCAGACACGGTCACACAACTTCTTTTTTGCTTGAGAAAAGCAAAGGCTCCGCCGTTGAAAGAGTGACTTCTCGGCGTTTGCTGTTGGGTTGGAGGCGTACCTAGGTGTACAGAGTAGACACGGAGGAGGAACCCATAACAGCAATGGTAGCTGCGGCTAATCATTGGATTTGAAGGGACTGGAAGTTTATTTGTTTTGCCTGTTGAAGGTGGTTTCGGCCCCATGGCTGACAAGCGAACAACTCCAGATACGGAGTACGGGGGCTCACCATACAGCACCGTGATTCGCTTCGCTTCAACACTCGAGAGAGTCTGCGCCAGCGGGAGATGCTCGCTTGAAATCTTCTTGATTGATCAGATTTGGGGGATCGACAATAGGTACCTAGGTAAGCTTCACGCATCGAGCCAATTGAGATCAGAGGCTGGTGACAAGCTGTCTACGAGTTCAGCGGCTGTGGACGGTCAACTGGTTTGGTCTCAGACACACTGAAGATACAGTACATACATATTGGGCATAAGAGGCAGTCAGAAATTAGAATAATCAGCCAAGCAAGAAGCTCTCCATGAACGGACACCGCGGACCGATGTGTGATTTCCGTGTATTTAGTCTCCTTTTGCTTCCTATCGTTCTTTTTGGTTCTCTGACGATGTATTTTCGGACGCATGATCGTTCTCGTACAGAAACGAGCCCCTCGTCCCGCCCCTTGGTCTCTTGATTTATTCGCCAGGGCCAACAGTCAAACAGATTTGATGCCAAGGATAGGCTGGGAGGCGCTCAGCTGCTGCAGATTTAGTGAAGTCCATGCGATAAGTTAGACGATATGAAGCTGGAACCAATGGAGCAGACTATCGGACCTAGAATTTACTCCGTATCTCCGTATCTCCAGGGTTATCGATTCGATCATCGATGGCTCGAATCGCCCGTGAAACTTTACTAGGCCCGGAGGTTATTCCGTCTTGTTCGTTGTGGTACATGCTTTGCATTAGTATTCATGTTATTAGTCTGGATTACTGTTTGGTTTGCATCATTTGATTCGAGTGGGTCAGGAACTCGTCCCATCATCCCCTGTGAAAGTGAATAATTAATTAATTCATGTTAATGGCCAAGTGGACCATGACCCCTTCTGACAGAGAGAGGCAGAC